>RJWK010016491.1:0-35285 GCA_004363435.1 Platanista minor | reverse complement strand
CTCTGCGGCATGTGGGATCTTCCCGGACCGGGGCACGAACCCGCGTCCCCTGCATCGGCAGACGGACTCTCAACCACTGCGCCACCAGGGAAGCCCTCTATTTTCCTTTGAACTACTTTTATATCCAGTTTAAGGGCCCTCTTTTTCTTCTTTCATTTTCATTTTTCATTTTTTGACCTTTTTGGGGTCCTTGTAATATTTTTTAAGCTGGTCCTTTAATTCTCCATTTAAAAACATGTCCATCATATTTCTCACCCCAAAAGCAGTCTTTTCAGATTTTTCCTTTTAATACTGCCTCCCATACTTTCATAGTTGAAATGTTCTCTAGGAAGAATACCTTGAGAATCTTTACCCTTTTCTCCTGTTTCTTGCACTAACTGTGCCATGTAATGTGACATTTGCTCTAATTGCTCCGATGTATGTCTGTATTTGAATGGCTAAATATTTCCATATGGCTCATGATTTCTCTGTTTTCACTCCCATACGGGGCAGTCAGAGTGTTATCGCGTAGGGGGTTTTGAGAGAGTTTAAGGGCTCCGGGTTAAATCTTTCAGGCCCAGGTAAAAGGGAGGAGGGAAAAGTTTAGACTTACCGTGGTTTTCCTTCGCCTTCAATGAGCCACAGCCAGAGGTCCCCAGGCAGCGGGCCTCTCCTCTCTGTTGAAGAGTGTTCATTTCCTTTTGGTTGTGGCAACACTGAGTTAGGAGAGCGATGCCCTCCTTCTCTATTAGCCAGGATGACAGAGGTTGAGAGGTGTTTAATGGTCTCAGCCTTCCAAACGTGTGTGTGTGCTCGTCCTGTCTTCATAACATAAAAGAGAGAAACTAGGTTTAACGACTGTAGCAGAGAATTCCGTGGGAGGGACGGTAGCTCTACACAGCAAATTAGACACCACCGTCTCCCCTATCTGGACACCAACTTGTCCCACCTACTCAGATTAGCTCCACTGCATGGATCAGCATCAAACCAACTCAACCAAAAGGTGTTCTCTTTTGTTCCATTTGTTGTTATTTGTATCTGAAGTTCAAGTTTGGAAAACTCCAGGATTGCAGGGTACCTAGGTGAAAGCATGAAGTTTGGTTTGTTTGGGAACATAGACTTTAGAATTTTTGTTTTTATCAATTGCTACCACATTGAAAAGCGCATATTCACAGGCTCAGATGTCCCATTTGATGGGTAATTTTCTTTTTTTTAACTTTTTCTTTTTATACTGGAGTATAACTGATTTACAATGTTGTGTTAGTTTCAAGTGTACACCAAAGTGAGTCAGTTATACATATACATATAGTATCTATTCTTTTTCAGAATCTTTTCCCATATAGGTTATTGCAGAGTACTGAGGAGAGTTCCCTGTGCTATATTGTAGATCCTGTTGATTATCTATTTTACATGTAACAGTAGTGAGTATATGTTAATCCCAAACTTTTAATTTATCCTTCCCCTCACCTTTCCCATTTGGTAGCCATAATTTTGTTTTCTATGTCTGTGAGTCTGTTTCTGTTTTATAAACAAGTTCATTTGTATCATTTTTTTAGATTCCACATATAAGTGGTATCATGATATTTGTCTTTCTCTGTCTGACTTAATTCACTTAGTATGATAATCTCTAGGTTCATCCATGTTGCTACAAGTGGCATTATTTCATTCTTTTCTATGGCTGAGTAATATTCCCTTGTATATATGTACCACATCTTCTTTATCCATTTTTCTGTCAGTGGACATTTAGGTTTCTTCCACACCTTGGCTATTGTAAATGGTGCTGCAATGAACATTGGGGTGCATGTGTCTTTTTGAAGTATGGTTTTTCTCTGGATATATGCCAATGGGAATTTTCATATGAAGCTATTTTCATATGAAGCTTCAGAAAAAAAAGACAATTAATGAAGGGGACAATTTTAAAATTATTTTTTCCTTGTAATTGAAGACACAGTGACAGAATGCAGAAAAAAGTACTTTGAATTCAATATAAATGATGAAGCCACTTTCAGTTTCTTGTATGACCTCTGCAAGTTACAGGAAATGACAGGAAACATGAAAATGCCATTGTATAAATTTACATTGAAAATTAAATTCAGACTGAAGAGTTAAATCTTTTTAGAAAAATTGTTTCATGGGAATCATCAGCTCTAGATGTACTAAAATTTGTATTTTGAAATGATTTATCAGAAATTTATACCAATGCTATCACAGCCTGTAAAATATTCTTAGGAGCTCCAGTAACAGTTACATCACCAGATAGATCATTCTCAAATTAAAAATGATCAAATATTATTTGCAATCTTGCATTTGCCAAGGTTGATTTTGATATCACTTTCACTAGTATCAGCTGAAGATGAAACTGCTAAAAGTATAAATTTTGATAATCTAATAAATGAATTTTCAGAAATTTGCAGAAAAGAGAGCCAGAAATCTTGTGATCAATCAAAATATCATATTAATAAAGTATTATTTATAGTATTATATAAAATTGTGACACAAATTTTTTTTTTGCAACTTGTTAAGTCATGTTACTCATGTACTTGTAGTACACCTATTACATCTGATAAGTAACAGAATTTTTTAAAGGAAAAAAATTTGTATTTTAGTATCTCATGGTATTATATCAGGCAATAAAGGATCCCTATCATATTACAAGTGATGTTAAGTTTGATTGCTTGGCTAAGGTGCTGTCTACCAGGTTCTCTGCTATAAAATTGCTGCCTTCCCCTTTGTAATTAATTCTTGCAGGGCTTTTCTGTTTCTTACCATACTTTTGCCTGCTAATTTTACCATCCATTGCCAATTCTTACCTGCAGCAATTATTACTGTGGATCAAAATTCCAAAGGCATTCTTCACAGAAATAGAAGAAACGATCCTAAAATTTGTGTGGAACCACAAAAGACCTCAAATAGCCAAAGCAATCTTGAGAAAAAAGAACAAAGCTGGAGGTATCATGCTTCCTGACTTCAAATTATACTACAAAGCCATAGTAATAAAAACAGTATGGTACTGGCACAAAAATAGACAGATAAACCAATGGGACAGAATAGAGAGCCCATAATAAAATTCTGGCTCATAGGGTCAACTAATATTTGACAAGGGAGCCAAGAATACCCAATGAGGAAAGGACGGTTTCTTCAACAAATGGCATTAGGAAAGCTGGATATTCACATGCAGAACAATGAAATTGGACCTTTATCTCACACCACTCCCCAAAATTAACTTGAAATGGATCAAAGACTTAAACACAAGATTTGATACTATAAAATTCCAAGAGGAAAATGTAGGGAAGAAGTTCATTGAAATTGGTCTTGGCGATGATTTTTTGGTCATAACACCAAAAGCATAAACAGTAAAAGCAAAAATCAACAAATGGGACTACATTAAACTCAAATCTTCTTCACAGGAAAAAAAAAAAACAAGTAATAGAATGAAAAGACAGCCTACAGAATGGGAGAAATTTAAAACAAAATTTATTTTATTTTATTTTTTTATTTTAATTTTTGGCTGCATTGGGTCTTCGTTGCTGTGTGCAGGCTTTCTCTAGTTGTGGCGAGCGGAGGCTACTCTTCGTTGTGGTACACGGACTTCTCATTGCAGTGGCTTCTCTTGTTGTGGAGCATGGGCTCTAGGCACGTGGGCTTCAGTAGCTGTAGCATGTGAGCTCAGTAGTTGTGGCTCATGGGCTCTAGAGTGCAGGCTCAGTAGTTGTGGTGCATGGGCTTAGTTGCTCCGCGGCATGTGGGATCTTCCCGGATCAGGGATCGAACCCGTGTCCTCTGCATTGGCAGGCAGATTCTTAAGCACTGTGCAACCAGGGAAGTCCGAGAATGGGAGAAAATTTTTGCAAGCCATATATTGGATAAGGGGTTAATATCCAAAATATAAAAAGAACTCAGACAGATTAAAAATAAATCAAATTAAAAATGGGCAGAACAAAATAGACATTTTTCCAAAGAGGCCATCAAAATGGCCAATAGGCCTATAAAAAGATGCCCAACATCACTAATCATCAGGTAAATACAAATCAAAACCACAATGAGCTATCACCTCACACCTGTTAGAACAGCTATTATCAAGAAGGCAAGCGACACCAGGTGTCGGCAAGGATGTGGTGAAAGGGAACGCTTATACACAGTTGGTATGAATATAAATTGGTCTAATGACCATGGAAAACAATATGGAGGTTCCTCATAAAATTAAAAATAGACCTACCATTTGATACAGCAATTCCACTTCTGGGTAGATACCCTAAGGAAATGAAAGCAGGATTTTGATGAGATATATACACTCCCATGTTTATTGCAGTATTATGTACAATAGCAAAGGTATGGAAACAACCCAAATACCCATCAACAGAGGAATGGATATGTATACATACATATATATATATATATATACACACACACACACACGTATATATAATGGAATATTATTCATCCACGAGAAAGGAGATTATCATGCCATTTGCAAAAACATGGATGGACCTTGAGCATATTACGCAAAGTGAAATAAGTCAGACAGAGAAAGAAAAGTGCTATATGATATTACTTATGTGTGGAATCTAAAAAACCCCAAACCTATAAAAAACTGAGAGTAAAATGGTGGTTATCAGGGGGTGGGGGATGAGGGGAAAGGATTGGTAGTGTTTAAGGGTACAGATCTGTAATGAGCAGTAAATAAGTCACAGAGATCTAATGCACAGTATAATGAATATAGATAATAATATTGTACTATAATTATATAATGTGATAAATACCGCTACAGTGGCAGTCGTATTACAGTGTATAAATATATCAAAGTAACACCCTATACACTTTAAATTTACACAATGTTACATGTCAAATTTATTCAATAATAAAAAATAACAACCTCAGAATAAAAGCACCTGTATTAAAGGTGTTTATGAGAGGGGTACTTATAGGATACATTGAACAGAAAGTTATTTCAGGGAAGGGATGTTAGAGCTCTTTAGTAACGCTTTTAGAGAAAGTATATAAACACTTGTAACAACAAAGTTCATAAATGTGATACCCACTTGGTATGAAATAAAGTGTGTTTTTAAGTGAAAAAAAATTATGACCATGATGTTTGCTTAATGGTGACTTTCTATTTCCATTTCTCCATCTATACTTGTGAATGAAAATTCTGTAATAAGGAAAAGCTGTCTGCTTTCCCCTTTTACTTATTTATTCAGTTATTTACAGATATCAGCATGGATTTATGGATATATGTTTTATTCTAAGGGTTACATTATGTTACTATTATTTATTTTCTTGCTTAAGTTGTCCAGCTTCTCTTTTATGTTGCATCTTCAGGGTGAATTTAGAGAACTCTTTAAAACTCTGGAACCAGAAGATTAAACAAGCATGTGTCTCACGATATGCCCATGTCACGAGCAATATGTTCTTCCAGAGACTGTGATGATCAGTGAAGGGCCTCCTGGCCACCAGAATCCCAGGGTGTGTGTATGGACACACACAGTTTCTCATTATGGAAATGGATGCTCTTTTTTTTTTTTTTTTTTTTTTTTTTTGTGCTACGCGGGCCTCTCACTGCTGTGGCCTCTCCTGTTGCGGAGCACAGGCTCCGGACGCACAGGCTCAGCAGCCATGGCTCATGGGCCCAGCGGCTCCACGGCATGTGGGATCTTCCCAGACCCGGGCACGAACCTGCGTCGTCCCATGCATCGGCAGGCGGACTCTCAACCACTGCGCCACCAGGGAAGCCCAATGCTCTTCTTTTTAACCCTGCCACTGTGATTGGTGAACCACTTTCTGGAGCATCTTCTTTCTGGCCTGAATGGAATGGAGGGCTTCCCAGGGATGGCTTGGGGCTCAGAGGTCTGGAAGGGAGCTGGCACCGGGCACTGCTTCTCTGTTTCACGGACTCTACCTTGAACACCAAAGTGTGTCCAGTTTTAGGGGGTCTCTCATTTTGGCCTAGCCAGCCCACCTCTTACCACGATTGTTAAGTAAAGAACAGATGATGTGGTGCCAGCACCATTTTCCTAAGAAATAAACCTGTTTTGCCAGGAAAGAAATCTACTTCTCTAAGCCTAGTCCTTGATTGAGGAAAAAATGTAAATATCCCAAATGTTTTGAAATCATAAGAAAAATACACACAGGCTTCCCTGGAGGCGTAGTGGTTAAGAATCCGCCTGCCAATACAGGGGACACGGGTTTGAGCCCTGGTCCGGGAAGATCCCATATGCCGCGGATCAACTAAGCCCGCGAGCCACACCTACTGAGCCCACATGCCACAACTACTGAAGTCCGCATTCTGCACCTACCGAAGCCTGCATGCCTAGAGCCCGTGCTCCGCAACAAGAGACGCCACCACAAGGAGAAACGCGTGCACCGCAACAAAGAGTAGCCCCCACTCGCTGCAACTGGAGAAAGCCCGCGTGCAGCAATAAAGACCCAACACAGCCAAAAATGATAAATAAAATAAATAAATTTATAAAAAAAGAAGGGGATCCCCCTTGGGGATCCTTTAAATAAAAAAGAAAAATACACACTGAAACCCCCCAGATCATCTTGGGTAGCGGTGGTGGTAGATGGAATTTTGAGAATGAAGTATGTATACTATTTTAGAGGCACTGACTATAAATTTAAGGTCTCCTTGTTTAGAGTAGCGTAACACTTGTAATGCCTCATAATTTTATGGTGTCTTGTAGATGGACTGCTAGTATATGGCAAAATTCAGCTAAACATATAGTTTATTTAGGCAATACATAAAGTTTTACCAATTAGGTTAACGTGTAGCTTTTAAATTTTGTTACTAAAGGGACTGGCTGCCTGGTAAGACCTCCAGCCTCTTCTAGATTTCTGACAGTTAATAAGAAGCACACTTGAAAAGCTTGATTGGCTTCTAAGAAAAGCAAGGGATGTGATTATGTTTTTACTACTCAGAGACCTCCATGGGGTTGAGAAGGAGCAGAGGGAAAATGAGGGTAACCCTTCTCCCTACCCCCACCCACAAAACTGGCTGAATAAATGTTCGTTGAGTAGAGTCAGGTTGAAGGAGGACCAAGGTCTGAGTTCTCTGTGATGGGAGTATCTGCTTCCTGTGATAGTTGTTAATTGCCTTCATTAGAGAAATGCACATTCACATTGACACTTGTGTATTTGTTGATTTTTGAAAAGATCTTTTTTCCAAATTTTGGATACTCTTATTCATTCACTGAACAAATGTGTTTTGATTCCCTACTGTATGAAGGGAAGAACTGGTGTCACGGAGAACAAGAGGAGGCATCAAGATCTGGGTACCAGAATCCACATTCTAAGATAGATTTGTGTGTACCCAAGGTAAGAGGGACAGACCCAGCTGATTCTTTTTTTTTTTTTTTTTTGGCGATACGCGGGCCTCTCACTGTTGTGGCCTCTCCCGTTGCGGAGCACAGGCTCCGGACGCGCAGGCTCAGCGGCCATGGCTCACGGGCCCAGCCGCTCCGCGGCACATGGGATCCTCCCGGACCGGGGCACGAACCCGTGTCCCCTGCATCGGCAGGCGGACTCTCAACCACTGCGCCACCTGGGAAGCCTCCAGCTGATTCTTGACACATCAAACAGATGACATCCCTCTGCTGTATCTACATCCCCAAGTGTAGCTCTCTGCCGCGGAAGTCAAAGAGATGCGGGCTGAGGGATCGGAGGACTTTTGTGCTAAAAATCTGTCTTCTACCTGTTTAAATTACAATACTGAATAATTATGTATGTGTAAAAACTGTCAGAAGTATTCTTAAATCGTACTTTTGCCGTGTACTAGAATTACTTTCCATTATGACCTATTTGAACATCATGTGAACCCAATATCTCAGCTGGGAAATGTAAATGTGTTTTTGTTTGTGCTCTGCAGTTAGGTCAGCAGATGTATGCAACAAATATGATTGCAAGGGTGAAGGTGACATGATTTACTTAAATCAGGCAGTTTCTCCATTAAAGCATTGACGCCTCAACTCATAAAGGCACTCTTTAGCAGATGAACTGTAACGTCGCCCAGCATTTGTCATATTAGGTGATTTGAAAGGAAAGAACAATTATAAAAATGAATCTAATTCTCTGTTGAAGAAAAGAAATCCAGTTTTTGCAGCAGGGGGTGGTTAATTTTCCATAGATAAAAACAGGTTTCACGACAGTTCTGTAGCCGTAATGTTCCACAGTTAAAACAGAAGAAGAAAAGGATCCAGCGCCAAAGCAGACAGTTGCAGGAATTAGTCGTTTAGGGCTAGGGAAGCAGTTTCCCCCTCCAGCAGCAAAGGTTATTTTGTTCCCTGTAGGAACAGCTCTGTTGCCGTCAACCATGCTGGAGTGTCCCCAACCGCTGCCACCCCCTCCCACCTTACCCCTGTTTCTGAGCTGCTTTCAATTAGCAGGGATTATTAAACTGGAAACATTTTAAACTGCTGCTGAAGCTGCTTTCCCGCGAGCTGAGCTGGAGGCATCACAATAAAAGCTGATTGATTAGCAAAGAACGTACTTACAGCAACTGATGCCCTGTGTCATTTTCGATGCATTTCACAAGCTCCCCTGCCCTCTGAATTTTGCGTTATCATTCAGAGGTTAACCTTGGTTTCTCTCTCTGGCGCTTTCTATGGCCTGGGGGCTCTCAACTGCCATCTCAGTGACTTGCCCTGGGCCCACTCACTCTTCACGCCTCTTCTCTCACCTGGACCCCAAGGAGGGTGACCGACAGGCCAGGGTGGGCGGGCCCTTGAGGGGAGACTCTTAGGTTCCTGCCTTATCAGACTTCTTCTTTGGTGTTTAATTGTCAGAATGCTAGTATAACAGCAACAAATAACACATCTCTAAAGAAAACAGGCCTCAGAGCACTGATGGGGTGGAGGCAGGTGTCTGCGTCCTGTTGGAGGTTTCAAAAACTGGAGGCATGTACCTTGAAGCATCATCTTGTCCTCAAGGATCTTCTGTCTTCTGTTTATCTTTCTTAGATTTTCTTGTGTGAATCTTTTGTTTCTCCAACTAAACTAAACTTATTTGATAATACACACTCTTTGGTTAATACTTTGATATGCTTTTATATACATATCTATGTATGTAACACATTTATGATAGTTTATTTTATATTTATATATAATATATATCATTTAATATATTTATATCTATCGCTTAATTCTAACAACAATGCTCTGAGTTAGGTATAGTTAATACCCCCATTTTTAAAGATAAGTTAACTGAGACTTGGAAGGGGTCGAAGCTGACTTCAGAATGGGGCAGAACGCTTAACCACAGTGCTGCTTCTTTGATTCCTCATCTGTCACAAGAGGGGTTCGAGACAGATCCTCTCTATTGCTTTCCAGATTGTTTGCTTAAAAAAAAAAACAAAAAAACCCCCGTTAGTTTATTCAACACATGCTTGTTTTGTGCTTACTTTGTACCTGACTCATTACAGGCTCTGGGGATGGACGTGAACTAGTCAGACCAGCTTCCTCCTGTCGTGGGGATGGGGCTCACACCCCAGCTCAGATGTTTCTGACCAGTTTGCAAGGTCAGAGCCAACCTGCTTTTGATTCTCCATCAGGCTCACGGGCTGGCTGCACTCCAGAGCACGTTTGGCTGCTATGGGTCTGTTAAGAAAGTGGGGAGGCCCTTGGTCAGGCTTACTGACTGCTTGAGAGAGGACGTAAGGAGGAAATGCGTGCCCAGGCTGGGGCCAGCTGAGGTCACCTGGCAGACGGGAATAAATGCACGTGCCTGCATCGCCACTCACCATTGGAAGTCAGGCTTCTCAGCTTTGTATAGTTGCATGAGTCGCACAGAGCAGCTACAGTCCATGATGAATGGACTGCAAAGGAGTGGCCGGGTGCTCCTTTTGGTTCCACAAGAGGCTTCCTTCAGTCCCCTGTCAGCCTCTTGTCAGGCAGAGGGGGACTGGAGTTAAGGCTGGGGTAGGGTGGGAGGAACATGGTTCCCCTGGAGGCAGAGCTGGTGGCGGGGGTGGGGGGGTCCACCACAGTGATTTCTGGATTATGACTCAAACGCACAACCAGAAGTATTTATTACCTCCAAAGTAGTGCTGGCTCTGTAGTGCTGAATGGAGAGGTGAGGTATTGCAGCTGTTATCTTTTGAACTAACTGCTATTGCGCGTCCCATGACCAGCCATGGCAGGGTTTCTGTTCCCATGAATGAATGGGCTATAAATCTGTCGGAGTTGACACTAGCAGCCGTCCTAGAGGGTGTAAACAGAAAATGTGCAGAAGAATCTTGGGGATTTTGCTTGCCTGGAAAATGAGTTCAATAAAATGGAGGTGATCAGTGCTTATTTATAGGGCAGATGGATACATCCAGCATTGGCCGTCAAGAGCTAACTTAGTGTTTCCTCATGTATACTCACTCCATGTGGCACATCCTGCGTGGGGGCAGCTCGTGGGGCTGCGTGTAGCTGCAGCGGCAGAAGGAAAGGAGCCGCCCGCCTGCAGATGAGGAGTGTTTCCCTCTGTTTCCAAGGTTTGGGAGCTGCCAGTGGGAACTGGCCAGAGGGACTTAAGGCTTTGAGGTTTGTAATGAGCAGGAAAACCCAAGGCAGTGAATGGTTCCTTATTTACATTTCAGTTTTGAGGGTGAATGACAGGCAATGGGACAAAATTCATTGCCATTTTTCAGGCCTCTGAAACAATAAATTGCAGCAACCATAAATTTGGAGCTGGGTTAAAGTACTGAAAACAAGTTATTGCTAATTTTTCCCTTAATTGCATTTCTAAGAAGAAGGTTTGGTGCTCACTGGTGGAATTATTATATAAAAATTATTCGTTGGAAAGCACAATGAACTGTAAATCAGAAGCTTACCTGAAAGAGGGGCAAGGTTCCCCACAATTCATCACCGACCCACCCCCCTCCCCGCCCCCCGGCCCCCAGCGAACCATCTCCAGCAAGGGTCTCAGCAAATAGAAGGAGCAGGGATAATGCACCCGCTGTCCCTCACCCCTCCTCCGTGATGACACTGCACAGAGATTAAGTGTTGATTCAGTAAGATGCCTCACCTCCTAAAAGTGATTGTGTGAGTCACTCGTGGAAATGGAGCAGAGGGGCCGTAATGGAATGATCACTGCATGGCCTCCCTGCCTCATTTCATTTGTTTTGAGGCTTCCAGCGTGTCAGGCTAACTGCAATGGAGGCCAGGGGACAGCCTGACCCTGCTGGTGGAGAAAGTTGAAAGATGGTAGCATCATGTCAAAAACTGCTGGGATGGTGTGAAATTCTGTTCCTGTCTCACCTTGGGTGTCGATAACCCTGTCCCAGGGTGAGCTTCTTCTGAAAGCTGGGTGACAGAGGCGTTCCCATTAGTTATCACAACCATCGGAGGTGATCTGTTATCTCCTAGTTCTTTGGCAGGAAGGCTTGGCACCATGGGGAGGATGGAGTTGTCCTCCTGTACCTGCCATCTGTGTTCCTTCCTTCGGGACGGGAGGAGGCCATTGAGTGGAACTCACCTGTGTGGATCAGTCTCCTTGGTATTTTGAAGGCCAGAATGTGTGATAGATTTGCCTGACCAAACCAGCCAGAGATAGAGCCTGGTCAGAACCTGTGCCCATCTGGGAGCTCCCGGGGCTGAAATTGCCATTTTAACAGCCATCTGGGGGAGGAGCCAGCAGCTGCTGAATGTTTATTATGTAACAAGCACATACACCAGAGAATGGACAGGTCATCCACTTCTTAACCTTCTACAATGGCGCCTCCCATCTCAGGCCAACGATGGCTGTGGCGGTAGGACCCTGCGGTATTTGGTGCAGGGCTGTGCTGCCATCTAGGACAACTGGTCTTGCACAGCTGGCCACAGGAGGGGGAAGGGAGGGCTTTGGAGAGGGGCATGGTATCCAGGGCTCTGAGAGTCTTTCCAGGGACCAGGCAGGATGGGGAGAGTGGACAATTTAGGACAGAACAGTACGGCCCATTCTCACCCAGGGGGTAAGGTTTAAAGACAGTGTGCTGTGCAAGGTAAAATTAGGAGAAAGCCACAATTCCTTTGCTAGTCTGCTGGGAAGGCACAGCATTAGAGAATGACCCCAAGTCCAACATAGCCTGTTCCACTCTAGTGATGGAACAGATTGCTGTATCTCTGCTTAGACCCCTAGAATCACAACTGGTTTGGTGAAATGATCAGACCATGAGGGCCTCAGAAGAGTTGAGACCCTGATCGAGGGACCAGCAGATTCTGCGCTGTTTCCAGGCCCCTCAGGGTAGAGGCTCACTGATGGGACAGTGGGCAGCAGTGTCATCCCCTCTCGGTCTTATGACAAGTGCAGATTAAGGAACTCCTAGGAATTAAACACGTGCATGATGCAGGTCCACGGTAGCCAATTTTCCAGCCGGACCAAGGAAAGTTTCTTGGATCTCTTACTTCCATCTGTCCACTTTCTCTACCCATTTCCCTCCAATTCCCACTCCTTTCGTGAGCAGGTCACTGAGAAGGCCCTTCCAGTGGGAGTTTCAACCCTGAATTCATGGTTCATGGTTAAATGTGGTTGAACCATGAGTTCATGGCTAAATGCGGCTGAGAGCGTGACATACCAAAAGGATGCCTATCAAGGCCATGGCTGCCTCCTTTTGTCGCTGGGTGGACAAGACCACTGTGCTCCACTGGACACCACACAGGAGAGGCAGGACAGTCCAGCTGAAGCTGACCCTTATCTTATGGACACTGTGTGTGAGTGCTGGGTCCCTGCCCCAGAGAAGCATGGCAGCTTGTCTGGGATTTGTTGGTACGAGCTAAGCAGTCAGGTTGGGGACAAGCAGCAAAAGTAAGGAACTGAGCCCATAGACCTTGGGTCAAGAGCAAGGGAGGAGGAGGACTGAGTTCTCCTGCGGGAGGCCCAGCCCTGGGGAGAAGCCAGAACAAGTTCCCATAGAAATGGAGCAACAACAAGCAATTTGCTGTAGGTCTTTCCGACAGCAAGTGCTGTGAGGGGTCCATCGCATGTAAAGAGCACAAGCAAAACATTGCTTTCTGAATAGACGAGGAGCACAAATTTATCTGTGAACATTTGAAAATACAGGGAAGTTTCAAGAAGCAAATAAAAATTACCTGTAATCCCACTACCCAGAGATGAACACTGATAAATTTTTTTATGCATTTCTTTACAGGCCCATGGGCATTTAAAAGTAGTATTATTTTTTCCAAATTGGAATTCTACTATACATATAGTTTTTATGTCCTGCTTTTTTCCCCTTAACATACTGTACACATTTCCCATGTCCTTAATGGCATTCACAAACTTATTTTTTTAATTTTAAGTGTCCACAAAATTGCATTTTATGAATGTACCATATCATTTAGCCATTTCCTTCTTGGGAAACATTGAGCTGTTTCTGATTTTCTGATCTTACCAGTGAAGTTGTGACAAATATCCTTTAACATTAATCATGGGGTGTACCTCTGCCTTACCTTATGGTGAACTCCTGGAAGAGGAAGTCCTATATGGCGAAGCCTCTTTATTTTGAAAAATTTATCTCCAGGGAAGGTTTGTTCTGTGAGCCACATGGGAGAGTGGCAGCCTCGCTTTCCAAACAGGAGATGGTCTCTACAGAGCTGCCTGTTTGATAGATGAAACTATTTAAAATCAGAATTTCTTCTATATTGAGGTTGAATAAATTTTCATCTGTCTATTTGCATATGTATATTTCTTCTCCTGGGAATTGTTTGGTCATTTGCCCATTTTTAACTTTTTTTCCTTGAGCAGTGAGTTCTCCTCAAGGACTCTTTCAAAGGAAAGAACTCTTTACAGCATAAAGTCATCGACTGTTCAACAGTTAATCTTGTCTGTTCTGATGGGGCTGAGATAGGCAAGTTGGGGTTTGAGCTGGGACTTGAAGAGTTGGGGGATTTTGATAGTCGGGTACCTGGTTGGGTGAGTCATGGGAGGTACACCTAGGAACACCACACTATCACTTTGTGCATTTAAGGAAATAAGTTGAGTGAACAAGAGCAAACTATTTTTGGTCTTGGTCTCTGCTGCAGATAACATGTGAAAGACTGCAAGCACTTACTGATCTAAGAAGGGAGGCATGCTGACAACCTTCAAACGAAACAACTTGGCTTCACTTTGATTTCCTTCCTTGGACTACCATCTTGGTCAGGGAGGCAGGTTTTGGGGGTGGGGGCGGGGAATGACAAGGCTTGGGGGACTGCTAGCTTTTCACTGCTTTGTTGTGTGTGTGCCTGGGCATGGGTGCATGAGTGTTGGATCCCAGAGCCCAACCAGCTGGATATTTTATGGGAGTGTTGCCCACCCCCAGTTGTACGGGGGCAGGTCTGGTTTTAAACATCCCAGAGCCCCCTTTTCAATGGTGGCTGTCCTGTATTTTTTGTGTTTGCACACAGTGGGATTGGGAATGACTTCACTGTTTGGTTCGGAATTTGGGCCAACTCTGGCTCTGTGGTAGACTGCTAGTGATCACTACAGCATTTCCCAGGGTGTTGGCAAGGCGATAATGCAATTAGCATCTCCGTCTTTGATAGAGAGTGAAGTGAAGACAAGCTGACTTTTTGGAAGCTGATGATCCCTGATAATCAGGGGAAACCCTTGAGGGGAATACATTGGATTGTTTTAATAATTGCACCCAAATGCATGCGTAGTGAGCTCCCCCCGAAACAGTGGGAGGGGCAGGTACATGCCTACCGGTCCCATCCCTTTGAGGTTGGGGCAGGCACGGGCACTCTGTGTTTTATTTTTAGCAAATATGTATAGCTCATGTGGCTAGAACCACTGGTGTTATTTCAGGAAATTTATTTAAAATTCAATTTGTACATCGTGACATCAAGCACTACTTTTGGGGAAGTGTGTTTTGCATTATGCCATAGCAGTTCGGAATTATGGACTCCAAGGGAATATGTGTATTTTTATGCACTATGTTTATTGGCACATTTGTGTTAATAGCCAATAAGATGATATTGCCATCTTAATACCTTGCGAGTCTCTGTGACTCTGAGTGGGTGCCTCTGAGTACCTGACTGAGGGGGAGAAGGAGGCGTGGTGGGCTCGAGGGTGTAGGGAATGATGTTGGAAATCCAAATACCAGCTTTGTAGGTAGTGTCTCTGCAACACAGAAGAGGAACCTATAATGCAGGGAGGGAAGCTCGGCTTAATCAGGGAACAGACCACCAGGGAGGCGTGGACATGCTTGTACAGCAAAGCTACATACATTCCTTCAGAGAGAGAAAACCAACCCAGAGATATTTAGTTCTCAATTGAATAAAGCCACGTCCTCCTGCTTTGCTTCCAGCCACCCTTCTCCTCCCGGGAACCAGGATCTTGCTTTTTGCAGTGAGTTTACGGTGGATTCTGGACAGATAACAAGAAGTTGCACAGCTGACCCTCCAACTTTGCCCTGGCTCCTCACTGTGGGTTCCCTGTGATGATTTTCCGAGGCGTACCTCTCACATTGAATTATTCATGGAAATGGCACCAAGAAACAGTGTAATGTTAGTTTTATATATATATACACACACACACGTATATATATACATATATATTCATGCAAACATCACATAGTGCAAACTGTGTTCATTGGAAAATTAAAAAAAAAAAAAAAAAAAAGAAAAAAGAAAAACCAAAAGAGGGCACGGGCATTGTCTGCTCCCAGGAGTGTCTATTGGTGATGAAGACTCTTGTATCTCTTTATAGGCAGCCAATAGAGCTTTTGGGCTTGAAACGTGGTTGTGGAAGTTATCGCCTTTTTGAAGCACCAGAGCTGAACTACGGCAGTTAGGCGGGTTACGACTATTTTTACCTACGCTGTCCAGGTCCTGTTGTGATACCCTTTTGTACCAAGCTAGGTGATCTGATTGCATTAAAATGTGGAGAAGTAATATTGATTGGCAGCTTCTGTGAAGTCTGGCGAAAGAGGGATGCTGGCAGGTAGAGCAGCTTCAGAGGCTCCTGTCTCTGGAAAGCCATGGTCTTCTCTCTGCCCTGACAGAGAGACTGTTGATTCCGCGACTCACTGGGTCAGAGGACCCTGGTTCTGTGTCTTGCCTCTGCCCCCAGGCACTGACCTCTATGCAGGTAGCACATCTGCATTCTTAACGACCTCTTCATTACCTACGACACAGGGCATGACACCCAGTAGGACCTCAGTAATGATTTGTAGAATCTGGCTAGGGGGCTGCAGGGAAATGCCCCCTGCAACCTGGAAATCACAAGAGCTGCCCTCCCTCCTCAGGACTTCAAGGATAACCTCTCCTCTGCCCCAGCTCCCCTCCCCCAACCCCAATCAAGCTGTATTTGCCCAGGGCCCTGTCCTTTCTCCTGTGTACTGTTGGGTTGGAAAGAAAGCCGATAAGCTACCTCTGCAGAATGTGATCCCCCCTTTCAGGGAGAATCTGCCTCTTAATAAAAGAGGCTTAAAGACCAAGCTCCTTTCAGACAAAGGGAGGAGCAGGTGATGGTGAAAATCTGGGTAGGGGGTCTAACCCTATCTGGTGATATTTTGTAAATCCCACCCCACCATGGTAAAAACAATCATCTAAATTTCACCTGGAATTTTATGGTTTTATTTTGCCACATTTAAATCTTGAATCTGCCTAGGATGATTTTTTTTATTGGTGGTGTTACGGGGTGCGTTTTATTTTTTCCAAATGGCCTGTCCGTGGTGACGTTATTGTTAGTTCTGCTGTATTGTGAAGTTCATGGCCCCCAACCTGGTGGTCACCTCTTTCCCCATTGCCCACAGAGAAGCTGAGGTTAAAAGAAACAGTCGCAGTTAAGAGAATGAACTTTGGATCCGGTGAGGTCCGGGTTTGAATCCAAGCTCCACTACCAACCAGCTGTGCAGTGGGATGACTTATCAACCCTCTCTGGGCCTGGGCTTCCTCGTTGTGGAAACAGGGATTACACTCCCGTGCCCAGTTGGGGTGAGGCCCGAATGAGACCACGAATGTGCAGTGGTCATCGCCATGAGGGCCCAGCCCAGAGTCCTTGGTGAATTTGGGTTATTGCTGTTATCACTGATCCCTTTGTATTTTCACTCATTCAGTTGAAAAACTAACTGTGGGACTTACATGTTCATCATCCTCCATCTCATAACCTATCTTCCTGACCTCATTACCTCCCTCAAATCGGTCCCTCTTCCCCATGTTTATGCCAACTACCCAGGTGTCCAAGGAAGAAAAGAAATCCTCCTGTCCCTTCCTTTTGGTCCCATTTCTAGTTCATCATGGCGGCCGTGAGAGTGACCAGAAGTAGAGCTTTAGAGTCATGCTCTCCCCACTGCTAACCCAGCCTTCCTCTCTCCGGTTTCAGGGCTGGGCTCTGGCTGACCCCAGACAACTCCACTCCCCACCTGCACAGGCCATCTGTGTCTACCTGCTCATTTCGCCAGAATGTCTTCACCTCCCCATTGTCCAGATGGGACATGCGGGCCACAGGGCCAGGAATAGTGGATGAGGAGGAGGGGAGGGCGTGGAGTGGGGATGGAGGAGCTGGAGAAGTGATGGTCACGCCTCCCTGCAAATCCCCCTTCTCACGGAGTAACAGGACACGGATGGCTCTGTGGCCGCCACTTGCCATTCCCACGCATCTCCCAGTCCCGCTTGGCTGCGACAGGTAGAGAGCTCAGGGTCCGGTGCTCAGACAGCCAGAACAAGAGGCCAGAGGTCAGACGTCACGGCCGTTCCCCCTGTCCCCACGGGCAGGGATAATCTTGGAGGCGCTCCGAATTTCCGCCTTTAAAAAAAAATTCCAATTTCGTAACTCTCCTTAGGTGTTTTTTTTTAGACCCCATTGTGTTGGCAACAACCGTTATGACTCTATTATGATAATACAAGAAAGTTACATTATGAAATAAATGCATTTTAAGGTTTTTTCCCTGGCAACATAATGTAAGGATCATTTTGCATGTTGGTACTAAAGAATCAAAAACAGTTTAGTCAGTGGATGTGAACACTGTTTCTTGTCATCGAGTTAATGGATCTACTGTAGTATTTGTGTTCCTTCCAGCCCTGCTGCCGTACCTCAATGAAAAATTATGTTTTTTTCCTTAGTGCTACAACACCCGTCGTCTTTATAGGCAAAGCATTCCCCTTCAAGTCGTGTGGTGTAAAATGCTTACCATTTCTTGGCCCCTTTCCCTCCCCGTCATTTACCCGGTTCTCAGCAATCGAGGGTCAGTGCCTTCTCTTATTAACGTTCTGTGTAATAGAAATCAGGGTGCCCGTGTTACTCATGGGGAAGCCGGGCAAACAGTGGCTGTTAGTGTGCAAAGGACAGACGGGGAGCCTGGCTTGATTTTTTACCCCCCTTTGTTTAGTGGATCTTGGCAGTCAATCACAAGCCCTCCCTGCATTTAAAGCAGGCCTGCTGCTCTAGAAACAGCCTCCAGCTGAGGACCCACTTGCTGTTAATAGCTGCTGAGCTGGGATACCAGCCTCATTTCAAAGGGACTCATAAAGACCTGGACTAGCCTCTCTGAAAAATTTACTACTCCAACCAGCAAAGTTTTACTGGCTCCGGGATGATCTCTCCAGGCCCAGGAGAACCTCTTTCGAAAGAGAATTGTCTCCTCAAGGTCACACTCTTTTAGGGCTATGTGACGGTGGGGGTCACTACGGCCAAGGATCTCTCAGTGATCCTCCATCCTCCTCACTGTGCTGAGATCTGTGGCCAACATCCACCCTGGGACTGCAAACCAGACTCCTGCTGGGGCCAGGCAGGGGGCTGACATCAGTGGATTGGGATGGAAAGGCCGGCGCTGCCCCAGCCCACATGGCCAGGTGGGAACGTGACCCAGGATCATCAGGTCCTCCATTGTTTACATAGAAGTGGTAGCACAGATGTTAAACAAGGTACAAGTTTTTTTTTTTTTTTTTGCGGTACGCGGGCCTCTCACTGTTGCGGCCTCTCCCGTTGCGGAGCACAGGCTCCGGACGCGCAGGCTCAGCGGCCATGGCTCACGGGCCCAGCCGCTCCGTGGCACGTGGGATCTTTCCGGACCGGGGCACGAACCCGCGTCCCCTGCATCAGCAGGCGGACTTTCAACCACTGCGCTACCACGGAAGCCCAAGGTACAACTTTTTGAATTTTAAGTGTTGGGTAATGAAAGTGAAAAAATAATTGGTGCCAGAGCAAGCTGGACCATGGACTTGTCCCTTTCCACTCCCCGACGTCTCCCACGTCCTGGACTTGCTGTGTTACTCCAGTCTTGGCTTCAGGGAAGGGGATGTGAGAAAAATTGTCTGGACACCATCTCATCCAACCTGCCTTGAATGGGGTTCTGATGGCCTTGGAGCAGTCTGGGGTGGAGCAGTAGGAAATATCTGAGCTGCTAAGGTGGGGGATTCCCATGACAGCAGTGCCACCAGGAAGGATGGGCAGGTCCACCTGGGCACCACCCTCGCCTCCAGCTGCAGAATCTAGCTCTGCGCAAACATCCCCGTTAAGCAGCCGCTTCCCAGACCCAGGCTTGGTGTGGGGTCTTCAGGGGTGATCAGAGCCTGTGTGAGCGCTGGGGAAGAGATATTTGGAGGTTCAGAGAGGGGGGATTTGGGGCATCTCACCTGATATTCTGTGCACCCTTGCAATTCCTGATCGGGTGCTCTTGGGACTGGGGCCCGTGGTGTGGTTTCTTGTCCTTGCTTGACTATGTGAGCCCATGGCTCTCTTTCCCCACTATATCCTAGATCCTTAGGGGCAGGAATCAGGGCTTTAAAAATTTTTCCTCCTTGTTCAGTGTCTCACCTTAGGCTGTACACCAGCAGATATTCGGTGTAGGCTGCTACTCTCCCGGGGAGGTGCGTGCTGATGAGCTGCTGGCATTAGAAAGAGACAGGGGGTGAGAGAGATTGGCCCTTCCTGGGCGAGCATGCAGAACAAGTTGGCAGCTCATTTCCAAGGTGAGAGGTGACGTCCGTCCGTGGAGAGGAGGGCGGGGGCATTCAAAGTCCTGGGAAGATCCCATTGAGCAACATCCCATTTGATTCAGGGGGTTGCAGGCAGCAAACATAACCCATTTGAAAAGTAATATCCTGCCTCACAGAGATGAATGCAATCTGCGGGCATAGTCTCTCCGGGCTCGCCGAGCCAGCCTCAGGGCCGCCAGCGCTGCCTCTTGGGTGCCACCAAGTCCGATTCTGCTGCTCTGTCAGCATTCTTGGAGTTGACCTAGAGCGAGAGGGCCAGCATGCTGGAACTGAGGCCCAGAGTTGCCTGGGCGGAAGGCTCCAGGGCCAACGGCTGCTGTCCTGGGGGCACCTGTGGCTGCCAGAGGGGCTGGGCCAGCATGTGTGGTCAGGGGGGTGGCAGAGCCGTCACCTGGGTCAATGTGAGTGGTCCCAGGCTGAGCCCACAGTGTCCCGTGGAGTCCTGGAGCAAGGTGGCCTGTCCCATTTCCACGGTCTCTGCCTCCATAGCTGACATAAGTCACTGCATGGCCAGGACGTGCTAATGGTGTCAGCCCTCAGTGGCTGAGGACATGCATGGGGACCTGGCCTAGTGTCTTTCTCCGGAACACTGAGCAGCATTGCTGTGCGCTGGCTTTCCCACTGCCAGCTCCCAGTGCAATTAGAGGTGGACTCAGATAGGGTCCTCTCAGTGAGAGCCCTGATGCTCTGAGCCCTAACTAGGACACGGGCTGGTATGGCGCCGGGCCCTGGACCTCACACCATGGCCTTTCCCACTCACCCGTCCTTGGAATGTGGTGGGATTCCTTGGAGACGGTCACTGTCTTCCTCCCCATACACCTTCCTCTGCTTCTGCCTGTGCGGGGCATCCCCTCCTTGTGAGGCCCCCTCTCTGCCTTCTGAATCTCCTTCAGGAGGTATTTGGAAGTTCAGGAAGGAGGGATTTGGGGAATCTCACCCAATATTCTGACATCCCTGGAATTCCTGAAGAAAGATGCTCCTGAGATGAACCGAGCTGGGGTTCGGTTTCCTGGCTTCACTGTCTAATCTCACCGCTCTCCTTCCCAGCTCTATCCCGGGGTCCCTAAGGGCAGGAACCAGGGCTTTATTGTCCTGTCACTCTCTGATGTCTTCCCCCTTCCTATCTCTTCCCAGCCAAGTGCCCAGTCACCCTCATCATCCACACTTGTCTTCCTTAGCTGGAAACGGGAGCTGCTTCTGCCGTTCCTTCCCTGCTCGGCAGATGTGTGATGTGGCCCTTGAGGAGGGTCCCATGTCTGGGTGAAGCTGCAGGGAGTCTCAGGGCAGCAGTGAAGGCGGAACGGCCCCCACACCTGGGCTGAGCTTCACGTGCCCCGCCCGGGTGGAGATCTGCCATCTGTCCTCAGAGAATTGCATGTCGCATGCCTGGCTGGCCCAGCCCAACACCTTGGTCGCTGCTTTGCCAGACTGGAACTGTCTCTTGCCCCACCCCCAGAGGCCCTGTGCAGCTGAGCGAGGCCTCGGTCAGCAGCATGTAGTGTTTCTGCTTCATCTCCTGGACCCGGGGTGAGCTACCTTTCCTGATAAGCCTGGAGCTGAGCGGAAAGCTCACGTCTTGGTGGCTTTTCTGCTGAGGTTTTTCCAAGCCAAGGATGAGGCCTCTGAGGAGGGAAGCCCTCAGTGTTTGCAGCATGAGGGACAAACAGACAGCCCCATACACCCCCCACCCAGACAGTCAAGCCAGCCCTGTAGGGGCCTTTCGAGGGGAACAGGACTGTGGGGCACTCAGGTGTAGCAGTTGATGGCTTGCCTGGTCTGGGGCAGTGGTTGGGTCCCACCCTGGCCTTGGAGACTTCCTGACCCGGGAGTCAGGGGAAGTAGGAGTCTGCTATAGACCAGACAGTGAGCAAGTTTCTTTCCTTTCAGGAGGTCTGCTGTTTGAAGCCTGGTTCTCTGGGATCCAAGGCAAATATTCATCCTCCCTGGGCCTCAGGGTCTCTTTGCTCCATCAGGGCAAGAAAGCTCCTGGGCTCCTGGGTAGAGTGTGAGGAGATACTTTGCACTTTGGGAAGGAAAGTGAAACCAGAGTGCTGGCCATCATCAGGATGCTATCAGGTGGGGGCTCACTGCCAAGGGACCCTGAAGTTCCTGTCCCACTTGGTTCAGATTCATCCACCCATCTCCCCATCACTCACCCATCTACCTAACTGTCCATCCATCCATCCATCCACTTATCCATCCATCCATCCATCTGTCTGTTCATCCATGTGTCCATCCATTTGTCCATCTACCCACCTATCCATCCAACCATCCAGCCATCAGTTTGTCCATCCATCCATCCATCCTTCCATCCATCTATTCGTTCATCCATGTGTCCATCCATTTGTCCATCTACCCACCCATCCATCCAACCATCCATCCATCTATCCAACCATCCATCAGTCTGTTTGTCCATCCATCTATCCATCCATTCATCCATCCATCCATCCATCCATCCATCCATCCATCCATCCATTCATCCATCCAATTGTTGATAGTGTTAGGTGCAATGCAGGGCCGCAGAGATGACTGCATCAGTTAGGCGCTATGTAGGGCTGCAGAGGTGGCTGCATCAATGTTCCTGCCTTCAGAAGGCAGGACTCATAACTATGTGCTTGTTTTGTCTCCCTACTCCTTCTGAATTTGTAGGATGGATGAAACACAAAGTTTATTATCTGTTACAGCCCAGGTGAAGCATGAGGAATGCTCAGTGGAGGGAGAGATCAGGTCTGACTGGAGGGATCGGGAAAGGCTTCGGGAGGTGCCATTTAAGCTGAGCCTTGAAGGCTGCTGTGGTGTGGACACAGTGATGGTGAGGCAGCAGCGTCTCTGTGTATGGGGGGCAGAGACAGAGGTTGGTGGGCTTCTCTCTGTGGACTCTTCCCCCTGGGTGAGGGGCTGGGTTTTTATCTCTTTCCCCCCTGAGGTGCCCAGCCTCCCTCTGGTGGCCTATGGGTATTGTCTCCAGTTGGAGTCTGCACTCCTGGATGGTAAACAAACTCCACGTGGGAGAAGGCCCAGGCCAGGGCAGCTTAAGCACAACCACATGGGGCAGTCAGAGAAAGGTCATCTCCTCCCAGACCCTGGGACAGCTGCTTCTGCACCCAGGTGGGATTCTCATGCCAGTAGGGTGCCTATTTCCGTAGGCTTCAAAGATGCAGGAGCATCAACACTCAAGGGCCCCATGGCTGTTGGGAAGAAGGAGAAGGCAGCAGCTGGAGGGTCCTTGGGCAGGTCAAAGGGTTGGCCTCCTGGGACCACCTCTCCCAAGCAAGCTTTTGGATTAGCTGGGGAAACTTTGCCCAACTTAATGAGAGCAGCAAACAAAGTTGTGCGGCTGAGTGATTGGTATGCATTGTTTTGTTTCTTTCATTAATTCCTGCTGCCATTCGGGTTGCAGGGATGAACAATAGCAGGGGCCTGTTCAGATCAATACCAGATTGCTGATAGTGCCTATCTGTTCTTGGAGCAGATTATTTGATAAATGGCGTGGTCCATATGTTTTGACAGGTGTGCGCCGTACTGCCCAGACCAAGCCGGTTTAGTGGAGCCCCATCACAGGGGGAGCCAGGAAAGCAGCGAGAATATTTCCCTTTTTGGTACAAACCCATATAGAAATTGTTGCTTTTAAGCTATAGATAATGAATTTCTAACAAGAGATGGTGTGGGGTGGGGATAGAAAGGATCTGGGCTTTACACCCCCCTTGCATTATTTCCCCCCCACCCCTCCAGCTTGAGGTTTAGCTGGGTCCTGGCTTGGATTGGGGCTCTGATACGGGAGAATGTGAAGGGCTTTACTCTGAAGGCGGGGCAGCCACTGATGGGGTGACTGGTTTACAGGTGGAAGAAGCTACTGTCCCCTGAGCTGTCGATGGGCCCTGGAGGGAACTCTGATGGCTGGAGTGGCACCAGTCTCTGGGGGTGCGATGCACGGCTGGGCTCAGGGCCGACAGCGCAGCGTGTAAGGTCTGAGCTCCTGGACTGAGGAGACTGCGCCGATGGACGATTGCCACGTCCAGTGGCTCTGCGCTGGCTTAGCAGTTGACACCCTCTGGTCAACTCCTTTCGCTGCTTTCTCACCACCGGGTGTTATGCTCTGCCGCTTGGTCAGTTTCGAGGGCTGCGTTTCCCCTGCCTGAGAGGTTCAAGTTGCTGTCCGCCCACCCCACCTTTCTTGTTCACCTTGCGCAGGGCCGGCTACACCGAGGTTGTCCCCAGTGTCTGGGAGTTAACAGAGGAGGTATCAAAGGGGCCTGGATCAATGACTGATGTGTGGACAGAGTGAGGTGGGCAGGTGACCGCCTGCAGAGCCACATCAGCCTGCACCTCCAGCTCCCACACCTGAGTCCTGGGAAAGCAACCGGAACTCAGAGCCTCCTTGGAGACAGAAGGACATGGTGTGTTGGAGGATCACGGTGAACAAAGTGCTTCCATGGTGGAGCTGTGTTTGAACCCCCCAGCCTTCCTGCGACGTGGGCTGGGCATTCCCCCTGCCCTGTTGACATACCACTCCCCAAAGTACAGTGACTGCTCGGTGACCGCCACCGGGATGAGGCCTGCTGAGCCCGTCCGCCTGCTCTACCTCTGGGGTGAACGGTGGCCCATGGACGACAGCTGGGGGGCCAGGGATGGACTTCGCCTTCTTAGCTGCTCTGAAATCCATACCTCCACCCCCGCATAAAAGGGGAACCTGGAGACCCTGAGGAGCCATCCTTCTTGGGATGCTGAATCCTTTTCCAAGGACTTATTGCTGAATGAGAGGCAATTACATGGGGGATGGTGACCCTTGTCTTCCAGAGAATGCTGGGGAGGCTGGGGCCCTGATCTATGGAATATCAGCCGTTAGATTTTAGACTTTGCTTTTAAAAATATCTAACAACCTCCTAAGGGATGATTTGACATCCTTAAGCTCGGCACTGGCACAAAAAAAGCTTATGGCAAAATTAACATAAATCATTAGCATTAATCATACAGGGTTATTGATAGCCGTAGGCAGGCATGTATCACAATCCTGGCCAGGGGCTCGGGTTGGGCGATATTTCTTCCAGCTGTCCTGGCCAGCTTCGCCACGTATGGTGGTGGGGCCGGCTTTCTTTGCTAATTTTCCTCCTCAGCTTGAGCTGTCAGAGACACTCCCAGTCCCATCCCCTCCTCCTCACGCTGGGCGTTAACTTCGTGCCCTCTCCTATCTCTCTTTTTTTTTTTTTTTATTAATCCTCTCTTGTGTCAGCCACTCCTCAGCTTTTTTTTTTTTTTTTAACATCTTTATTGGAGTGTAATTGCTTTACAATGGTGTTAGTTTCTGCTTTATAACAAAGTGAATCAATTATACATAAACGTATCTCTCTTTTTGAGAAACCAGATTTCTAGTCTGGGTCAGACTCCATCAATGTCTGTGGCTGTCACCCCACCATGTGACTAGAGCAGCAAAATAGCTGGGTGACAATTAACAATAGGTGGCCTACATAGATCAGGTTCGATTTGGTAGCCCTCACTTTTACTTACATATTCATCTCCAAAGCGGAGGAACACTCCCCTGCCCCCGCCGCCTGGAGGCTGCCGTGCCCTTACCTTGCCCTGTGCTCCCTCGCCAGCCCAAGAGGCTGGGGGCAGCGGACGTTATAAAAGTAGAATAAAGCAAGGAACGAGGTTTTCCTGTCATTGACAGCATTTTGAAAATTATTAGCAGGACATACGTTACCTCTGTTGAAAAATGAGGAGGGAAATTCCGTTGGTCTGACCCCGCTGTAGGTCTCTCCAACCACAGTGCAATTGTGGTTGCATTAATGGGAGTACAGCATAAAGAACAATGGAGGTGTTGTGGGAGGGAGCTCTGTCCTACTCTGCTGACCAGACCACGTTGGAAAGTATTGTGGTCAGTAAAGATTGGGACAGGTGTAGATGTGTAGGGCCAAGACTATGTGAGGAGTGAATAGGAAACATTCAACTCAGACATATAAACACCCAGGGGACCATTATTTCTGGCTTCCTGTATTTGAAGAGCTTCCAGGGGAAGAGGAAGCAGTGAGTTCTGAGCAGCTCTGAGGGCTGAGAACTTCAGAAAGGTGAATATGTAACCAGAACAAGGGAAAACTTGAGACTTTCAGCACTGGCCCAAAATGGTATTGCCTCCATAGGAAGTGGGGAGTGAGTTTCCCATCACCAGAGGTATTCAACACAGGCTATGTGGTCACTTGTAGGAGAGCTTGGGGAGGAAAAAAACATTAAATTAGGGGTCAGAATAGGTGACATCTAAGGTCCTTTCCACCCATGCATAGCTTGAAATTCCATGTTTATACCCTGATCTGAATGCTGGAAAGAGAGAAAGAACAGTGCAGTCTGCCTGGACCTCTCTTTTCTGCCACCAGGCTTCAGTCTCAGTGAGAATATGGGCTCCTCGAACACATTTTTCTCCTTCCCCTTTTTGTAAGCCTTCAGCTTTACACGAGACTGTAGCAGCCTATAGCATGTGATCAAATTCAGAGAGAGCTCTGTGATCCCTTAATGAAGAACTTGGGTGGGGGCATTTAAACATGTTTCTTCCTCACGTGCTTTCAGAATCTCTGAGAAGCTAGGGAACCTGGTTGATAGGGGTCCTTAATCAGAGATGGATCTGGACAGTTCAAAGCAGGGGTAATTTCCAAATATTAAAGACTGAGGCGGTCTGGATTTGATGAATAAGAACAGAGGTCAGCCACAAACAATGAGGGGTGGGTGGTTAGTCCTGGATGGCTGTCAGCCCTTACCCCCAGCTCTTGGGAAAACCATGGGCTCCCTGACCTTGGTATAACACAGCTGCCTTTCTTTGTCCTTGTTATCAGTTCTGTGAAGCACTTGCTTGGAGTCCAGTCATCTTTAGGTGTTGGAGGAAGGGAGGGTTCAGAAAGCCTCTCTGTGCTCTAGGACACAGGATTCTAGAATGGAACTTCCACATTCAGGGAACTGCATGTCACGAAAACCACCCAGCTCTCGCTGGATTAAACGAGAGGGAAAACGTTTTGGTCTTTGTAAACAAAAGTTCCAAGGCAGTTCACCTTCAGGTAAGGTTTGATCCAGCAGACTATAGGACATCACCAAGGGCCCTCTTGGTATTGGTTTCCTTATCAGCTTGCACACAATATTACCTCCCCCTCCCAATACCTCAAAGCCCTCCTTTCACGAATGCAAATGTTTCTGACATCAAAAGCTTTGTATCTATACATAATCATCAACTATTTGGCCAGAACTGGGTCATTAATTCCTGTGGTCAGTGTAAGGTCATATATTGATGGACTTAGGACACTTAATGTCCAACTGTGGTGCTGCATGTAGGGTAAACCCCACCCAAGCTTCATGACTGAGAAAAGAAGGGAGTCTTTCATCAAAGGAAGTTTGGAGTATTGTTTTACCAAAAAAAATTGAAGATGGCTGCAGGGCGGAAAAACTAAAACATGCCCACTGTAGCCTGAAAGTGTCGAGTCCGTGGAAGATGGTTCCCCACCATAACTTTTCTCATCTCAGGTTTCTTGGTGGATCTCAGCATCTTTTTTCTCTGCCACCTTTTTTCCAAATTTTTGCAGAGTTCAGACTCTGAGCCATCTTAATTTTCTCAGAGAAAATTAGAGGAAATTAATGCAGTTGAGAGAGAGATGTTCTCCTGATGTACAGCGTGTGTGGCCTCCATTTTGGAAGAACCATTGGAGCCTATGTCCCACCTCCCATGAGTGATAAATCTACAAGATGCTCTTTGGAGCGGAGCTTGCCTTGCATGAGACCAGCCATGCCTTCGTCGGATATGCACAGCATTCCCAGGCTTGCAGACCTGGGCAAACAGGTCAGCAAGATTTCTTCATTTTGATCGTGGGAGAGTTTCCACGGAATCTTGGTCTGCTTCTTGTAGAACTGTCCACCATTCCCCCGTGCTCAGGGGCAGCCTTGCAGAGTCTGGGAGTGGCACCGTGAACAGGCATGAATAGGTTCCTTAATTTCATGGTTTAAGAATACGTTAGTTCACACCATTGTAAAGCAATTATACTCCAGTAAAGATGTTAAAAAAAAAAAAGAATACGTTAGTTGACCTCAGTATAATTCCTATATTTTAGTCATTTACATGTCATGACTCAGTACTCATTCATTAAATATAGTGCTTTTCGAATGAAGAACGGAGACAAAAACTTTTCTTAATGATGACAAGTGATATAATTTACTTTTATTTCTGTTGTATCGTGGTGCCCGTGAGCCTGGCCGTGGCTAAGGGTCTGCCTGTGGCGCCATCGTGACGTCCTTTTAGCAGAGGGCTCCACTGGACACGTCACTCGAGCCAGTTCTGGTCATTTGTGTCTGAGTCGTCCCCCATTTTGATCCTTGGTCCTGCTTGCTTTGAGCTCTTTGGCTTCATCAAAGGATCTTCTCAATAAAGGCACACCTGCTCTGAGGTGGGAGGTGTGGCCAGAGTGGGGGAGGGCAGGTGACTGGGGAGGCGGATGGATGCCGTTCAGGATCTTGGTTTTTGTGGCCATGAGGGAACTGGGCAGAGGGCTGGAGTGAGCCTGAGGATGGACGAGGCCCTCTTTTCCTCAATAGCCCCTCCTGGCCTGGCTGCACTGGACGCTGTTCACAGACTATGTTTATTGCCCTTCAGAGTTTGGGATGTGATGATTTGCCCTGTGCTTCCAGTGGGAGCTCTCTGAATAGGTACTTAGCCTCCTGGATGGAGGTGGTGGTTTGTAATTCCCTGAAATATGAAAGTGTCATTTTGCAAACAACTGGAAAACGACTCCCTCCCAAACAGATCTTCCCAAGCCTGGGACTCAAGGACACTCTGTCGTGATCCCACCAAGCCCCCATCATCCTCTTCTGTTAATTTCTCTCGGGGTGGCTCAGTGCTGCTTCAGTGTGTTTGCTTTATTCTCCATGAATCTGTAGGGATATTAATACCATTGCAATTTATTTGCACAGAGCTTGTAGGGACTGGGAAGAGCTGGAATCTACACATCTGGCACTAAACTCCTAGGATGTTTTAACTTTTAACGGACACTTTTTCAAAGAGAGCCATTGTCTACCCTTACCATGCTTCCTAGGCAGACAAATGGCGTGCCACCCTGGCCCTGCAGCCGGCCCTGGGTTACAATCCTTGAGGCAACAGTGGCACAAAACATTGATTATTAGTCAACTTAAAGAAAGCCCCAGTGCGACTGGGCATCTAGTGCTAAAGAGTGCCTTCCCCAAACTCTCAGAGGCCAGATGGTATTGGCCCTCCTCGGGTTGGCTCTTCCCGGGGGTCCAAGCAAGGTTCTGGGGCAATTTAGAGATGGGAGTGGATGCAACCAGGCTGCAGTGGGTCTGCAACAGCACCGGGAGCCCTGGGTTGGGGGTCGGACCTCCTGGCTTTGAATCTAGACTTTTTGTCTGAGCCCTTTCCCCTGGGGTGTGTCAGTTTTCCCAACCGTAAAATGGCACAGATGGTCTCTGATGCCCCTTCTAGCCCCAGTATCCTGCAATATCCTTTCTTTGTTTTGACTGCTATTTGGAATTTCTGGAAAGTGAGTTGTGTCCAGACCTGCAGGCATTAGGAGGTGGATGAGCACATGTGAGAGTATGAAGGCTTTGTTTCTTCTTCATGGAGCTTCTGCTGGGTGGACGATGCGGCAAGAGGCATTTTAGCAAGTCTGAGTGGACCCAGCAAGGATTCCCTTGCCCAGCTCCTTGGAGGCGAATGGATTTGATCTGGGCCCTTAATGATGCTAGAAACTAATGGACATGCATCAAGGCATTTTATGTCTACCTGAAGATGGGTGTGGTTGGTGCCAGAAGGTGATGGGGGCGGGGGGAAGAAAAGACACGAAGAAAATAGTTGGAGTCACTCCCATTCCACTCCCCTGTCCTGTGACCCCAGTCAATCAGGACACAGCTATCCTCATAAGCTCCAGGGCAGAGCCTGCACTCCAGTGGTAGGGGACTGCAGGAGGGTGAGAGGGAGAGGCCTCTCCCCTTCCAAGCCCAGTGCCTTCTGGCCATCCCGGGTCTAGAATGACCAAGGCCGCGCTCAGCTGACTTTGGGACTTGGAGGCTCTGAAAGGTCAGCTAATTTCCCGGCAGGTGGGCTTCCAGGAAGAGCTTTGCTGGTGAGTTGTTCCCCAGCTCTGGGGTTTTGGGTCTCCCCTTATCCTTTGTACACAGTGTTGGTCTCCTTCCTGGACCACACAGCTTATTTACAGCAGAGCTGAGCAGAGGTTCTGGGACTATTCTCGGCTGCATTTAAGTAGCCAGGGCTCTGCCAGTGTCCGTGGGCCGCCGGGGTTCATGCTGGTGGCCATGACAGGGCTCCTCTGGCCTCCATCATCCATCAGCAAGCCGGAAGCCCAGCCAAAGGGCTCAGAGTGTTAGGACCTTCCTGGTCTTCACTGGAGCCTCAAAAGTGAAAAAGGTACAGATGATTTTGTTTTCACCTCCGTCAGAAGTCTTGTTTTCCAGGGCCCAGGACACAGGCAGGGCAGAGTAGTGCTTAGAATACACACTTGGGGGTTTGGGGCCCAGCAGGAGACAGATGGCTCACTCAGAGGGTGCAAATTAGGGGAGTTTAATGAAAGGACAATTTGCAAAGGAGCAGGTGGGGCTTAGGAGTCCGTGGGGTTGGGAGTGAGGAAGCCGAGACCTGAGTGTTGGGGGACAGAGCAGCTTGGAGCCTGAAGACAGAGAAAAGCAGGGAGACAGTCACCAGTCAGGAGTGTCCCCACCAGGAGGGAGCTGGGAGAATGAATACCCCCAAGTGTCTTCCCCCTCTCTGCCCTCTTACAGGGGCTCCCATCGTCTGAACCTGACAGGAAGCCCATGACACTGTCCACGTAGGGGCAGCCTCCCTGTGTGGAGAGAGGACCCCCAAGCCTACACAAACCCCAGGCCTACAGCTGACTCGGGCAAATAACTTCCCTTCTGTGTGTCTCAGTTTCCTTATTTGTAAAGTGGGGAAAAATAATGGCTCCCATCTCATAGCTGTGAGAAGTAAGTTAGAGAATGTCGGCAAATTGCTGAGCTATCATTACAAGGCGTTCCTAGGTGTTTAGGAAGACCAAGCTCTGTGCCGTATGCTGTATTAATAGAGTCCTTATATGAAACAGCTGGTGAGAGTCACAGTCTGTGTTTGAGTCCGGGCAGCTTGAAACCTAATCGCTTCTCTTAGCTCCTGCCCTTTTCCATCTGACCTGGGAAGTGGCTTGTGTAGGTGAATGCGATGATGGGGACTTGTCAAGGAAGAGTGAGCCATGTGTGCAACTCAGGGACCCATCTGAAGACCCAAGGTGACCGCGCTGAAGGGTTCATGCCATGGGCAATCGGGGAGCCGTGGCTCCTACAGGTCTGTATTAGATGAGACAAGGGATGCAGAAGTGGTGACACTCAGCTGTTGGGAATGAGAGGCCTTCTTAACCCGGAGGTGAGGCCTTCAGCTCTCATTCTGCTTCTTGTGCGTGAGTGGGGGAGCGGTTTGCAGGACAAGCCCCGGCTCTCGTACTGGCCCCGGGTACAGATCGGGGTGAGACCTGGCCACTCGGACGCAGAGTCCAGTCCTCTCTCCAGAAAGAAAGTTCCACTACTTATGGGACGTGGAAGTTCTCTCAGCTGGGCAGGTACACATCTACCTTGGGAGCCGGGGGCCAGGAACTCTCAAAGCCAGCACGGAGAGAGCCGGCTGGGTTTGTCTGGGCACCAACTGCACCCCTTATATGATGATTTCTAGAGTGTGTTTTGATGATTTCTAAAGAGTCTTAAAACAATATACTTAACTGCTATGAGTAATTTCAGAGCTCATTAATGTAATAAATCTCTGGAGAGAAATATTCTTAGTTAACGATCAGCATAAAATTAGAGTCTCTCAGCGAAGGTTTTCTATCATTCCGCAGTGGAGGCAGAATGGTGGACACAGCGGCTGGAGGAGGCCTGTCTCTCCAAAGCATCATCGGTAGGTTTTGTGGCCTTGGGGCTTTGAAACTCCAACTTGGTGAATTTTGTTTAAAATGAGAATTGAATTACCCATCTGGTATTGGGCAGCTCCCAAGAGCCCTCACTGAGTGCTTTAGGAACTTACAGCTGCCCGACACATCCCTAAGCCAAAGCAGAATTCTTGATTCCTGAAATCCCCAGTATATTCCTCCCTCGGTCTGCCCCAGGTCAGTAAAAGGCAGCTCTAGCTGCTCAGTTATGCCAGTCCAACACCTAGGGCCATCCGTGGCAGACCGATTACAGAAGTGGCCTAAGTCCTCACCCTTTGCCATCTATCTTTGGGGTGCTGCTGTTTCCACTTGCTCCCACCAAAGGGTGTTAACGAACAAGACAGAAGCAGAGGTGTGAGGATGTTTTTCGACCGGGCTCGTCCGCGCTTCTGCCTTGATCTTCACCACGAGGCCAGGCCTGGGCTAGCCTGCTGCAGGAGGAGAGGCAGGTGGCCCACTTGCCCAGCCAATAGCCAGCTGACCACCAGATGTGAGAGCGAGCCCTGTCAAGACAGGAAGAACCGTCCTGCAAAGCTCAGCCTAAATTGCCCAGCTCAGACTTGTGAGCTAAATAAATGCTTACTGTCTCAAGCTCCTGAGTTTGGGCATTTTTCATACAGCATCACTGTGGCAGACTGCAGCACCACCCTTAACCCATCCCTCCTCTGCAAAGCCTCCACCTCCTGCCCCATACAGGTATCCTACTCTACAAGTACATCCCTATTATGCTCACATCTCTCCACCTCCCCTGGTACCTAAGGTGCTGTCGTCGCTCATCTGGGTCCAGTCACCTTGCACCTGCATCTTTCCCACAGTCCTTTTGCCCATCGGAGACCAAAAGGTCTTTTTGGCAACAGGGCATCCTGCTCACCTGCTCAAACCCTTGCCATGACTTTTGACTCATTTAAAATAAAACACCTCCTCTTGCAGACCATAGCCTGCAAGGCCACCCGTGATGAGCTGGTTTACCCCTGTCTCTACTTCAGCCACAGGATCTTCCTTCTGTACTTTGTACACACAACTCTCCGTCCTGCCCCAGGGCCCTTGTACCTGCTCATGTCCCCGTCTGGAGGTGGCTGGCTGCCTTGCCCTTGGTGTCTCTGTCCAACTGTCCCCCCTCAGAGAGGCCTAGGTGAGCTGCTTCCTCCACCAGCACAAGCCTCAGAGGTGTGTTGCTTCTCACATTTGTCTTGTAGTTCAACCTTCTGATAGAAGCCATGTGCTCAGACTGGCACATGCTCCAGGAGGATGCTCTGAATAACCGGGATAAAAATCCATCTCACGGCCATGCACGGAGAGAAATTCCACCTTGGCACTCTGACCTGGGAGCAGAGCATTCTCTGGGGAACCGGGGCAGTTGGCCTCCCTGAAGCTGGTGGCCCAATCTGCGATCTGGCTGGCCAGGGGTGAGAGCTTCTCCTACAGCCTGGTGAGAGATTTGGGGCTGAAGTCTCGGGCTGGGTTTGGATTTTCTTGTACAGATCAATCTGAAACTCTCCTCTGCTCTAGACTGGAGGAGGTGCACCTTCCTGGGGGCCCACTGGGACCCAGGCCAGGCAGCACAGGGAGGGTCCTGTGGGCTCCGGCTCTGAGGAGTGTCCCGTCCTGGCTTGACGACCTGGCTGTGTGGCACAAGGCACCGTCACCACCGCGTGGGTGGGGAGCAGGAGTCCACGCAGCAGGTGACACTGTACCCTGAAGTCATTACCACCCAGGCCATGTCATCCTGGCACACTGCGAAAGCGTGGGACCAAGCTTTAAAGACACCAGTTGGGTTATCAACGCCTTTGTCTCATTCCTTCACTGCTTGCTGAGAGGTAAGCTTCCTTCGGAGGAAAATCCTATTTCTGTGGTTGGGGGTTATGGGTCTTGAGTGGCATCAGAGTGGTGGAAGCCAGGGTGGAGAGTGGGGTGGGTGTGCCAGTGCCTGGAGGCTAAACCCCGCCCCTGCCCCTCCCCAGGGCACCGTGGGTAGGACAAGGGCTTAGCCTCATCCACCTGGGTTCTTGTCCTGACTGTACATTAGCAAATCCTTTAAACCAGTGGTTCTCAAACAGGTGTCATTTGGCACCTCCCATCCCTTCACCCCCCCACCCCCCAGGGGACAGTTGATATTTTCCAGAGACATTTTTGGTTGTCACAATTGGGAAATGAATGCTACTGTCATCTAGAGGGCAGAGACCGGGGATGCTGCTTAAGAAGGAAGCCGCGATGCACAGAGCAGCTCCACTAAAGGAATTATCTGGGCCGAAATGTCAGTGGTGCCGAGGTTGAGGAAACCTGCTTTAAACCTTCCCAGTCGCATTTCCCCCATCCATGGGTGTGCTTCACAGGGTGTGAGGGAATGAGGAGGGGGGTTCGTGACATGCAAATAGCTACAACTTATGCACTACTGACTCTGTAAACTCAGGCCACAGAAACACCACCCAAAACCAACCAACCAACCAAAACAAAAACAAAAGCAAGAAAAATTTAAAAAATCAAATATGGGATGTTTCTAACGGTTCCACCCACTTTCGACCTACTTGGTGAGTGTCACCCCAGAATGAGCTTCCTGGGGGTGATACCAGAAAAGCTTTATCAGAAGTCCAGGCTCTTGTTCAACTTGTCCAAAAGGAATTTGGATGAGGAACACACACACACACACACACACACACACACACACTCACCCCCACCCCCCCACACACAAAGGAAAAAAACCCACTTAGGCTGAGGAGCAAGGAGAACAAAGAAGCAGTTTACTGAGGCAAAAGCAAAAGCACACACTCAAAGAAGAGTGTGGGAGGCCTGGCGAGTGAGGGTTTTTGGATCCCCTTCTTATCTTATTTTTAGCCCTGTGAATGGGCGGGGGTCTTTTTGATTAGGGGGTGGAATATTCATTGAGGGGAGGGCTGAGGTGTGGCCTGCATGGCACCAGGTTGCTTCAGCTCCTGGTCCTGTGCATTTGTCTCCTGAAGCCACCGTGCATGCGCTCTAAGAGCTGTTTTCCCTTAATTTTCCCCTTGCGAGTCGAGAGCCCCACACGTGCAAGGTTGTACAGGGTCATCAGCAACCTGTGCATTTTATTGCGCATGCTCCACGGTTTTGCAAGATCAGAGTTTCTTGTTCAGATGCTACAAAGTTTCTGTCTTAGATGCCATTCCTCCATGTGTCATGGCCTCAATAAGTGTAAAACAAGGAGGTGGTTTACCTTCTGCTTAATGCCAATACATGAGAAGGCTGTCCTTGGGCAGGGCCCTGCTTTTCCTGCCTCAGGGAGAGGAGGTCAGAAGGTGCAGTGCCGTCGCTGGGTCTCGGGTCCCCACCCCCACCCACCCCACCCCCACCACTGTCCCTGTTAGAGCCAGCCCCTAGGTGCATGGAGTGAGGTCCTAGCAGTCTTAAACATTCATAGTTCATAATATGGTTCCTGTAGATGACCGCGTCATCTGGTGCTCCAGGGAAGAGAGAGAGATTCATCCCAAGG
>RJWK010016490.1:0-35286 GCA_004363435.1 Platanista minor | reverse complement strand
AACTGGGAGTCATGGGTCCACAGAAACACGCTCCAGCCTTGGATGCTCAGGTCAGCCACAACGGACAGGGTACCGCGCCCGCGCGCGCGCGTGCGCGCACGTGTGTGTGGCAGAACTCGGGGTTGGGTGAGGAGTCCTTCTGTCCTACATTAAGTGCCTCGTGTCAAATCACTGCCTGCAGGGTAAAAAGTCAGAGTTCCAGCCTCCATTGTATTGGCCCAGGGCAGTGGCCAATGCCTTCTGAGCCCAGCGCTCAGCTCTGGGGGCCTCTGTCCCCACTGCCCCATCCCAGTCACACTGCAGCAGGTGCTTCTGACCCACCAGGCTAGGCGAACACTCAGAAGTTTGTTCCCATCTTGACGGGACATTGACTTCTCAAGAAAATAATCCCATTTGGGGCTGTGAAAGGAAAGGAAAGCAGGCTCAGGTGTGTGGACTTAGATCCGTATTTGGGTTTTTTCTGGAAAGCATGTTGAGACCCACCAGGACATTAAGTGTGTCACCGGTTGCAGGCCCCGCCCTCCCAGGCCTGGGAGACAGGTCACCAGTAGGCACAGAGCCGAGGTGTGGGTGGGCTGACCAAGAAGAACATGCCCAAGAACACCTCCTGAGCTGCTCCAAACACCATCTGGAAACATCTGATTCAACGTAAAATCAGGGGATCTGGTTTGTTTGGGGGAAGGAGCTCCTAAGACTCTCTTGAGCTGCCCTTTTACTTTAAAAAGACTTCCAACAACAAACCTGAAAAACCCAGCACCTGTCCAGGCAAGCACATTGGAGGATGAACAGAAGCCTGGCAGGTGGACTGGGCAGAAGGGGCTGAATAAAGGTGAGCAGACGGTGCCCCAGCACGGAACCTGGCTCCGCGAAGGACCAGCAGCACCCTGGCCCTCTGGAAAGCCACGGTCTTAGAGTGTCACTTACTGTCAAGAAGAGAACAGCCCTGTACAGCGGAGAAGCCTGGCAGACACCCCTTCACCCGTGATCCAGCACTGTGGTGCACAGAGGGCCCAGCATCACCTGCGTTGTAGTTTTGACCAAAGACTCTTTAAAGTGGATCTAATCGTGAGGAAACAACGAGACCAATGCAGATTGTGGGATCGTTCTATATGACAACTGGCTTGGATCCCTAAATTGCCAATCCACCAAAGACCAAAAGATGGGGGGGGGGCACACTAGTGTCCCTCAGTGTCAGATTGAGGGACACTAAAGAGTTAGGACAACCAAATGTAATGTGTGCTTAACCGCATCCTGGCTCCTGTATGGGCCACCTGGGAGGGTCACTAGGGAAACTGAATATGGACTGTATGTTAGATAACGTGTAATATTTAGAGAGATGAGAGGCAGGGGAGGGAGAAAATATAATATTTAGAGAGAGAAGGTGGGAAAGAGAAAAGAAAGGATTTTTAAAAAGTGTGAAAAAATATTCACTAATGACTTGAGGAGTATTTGAATGTTCATCATACAATGATAACGTTTCAGAAGTAATGAGAATTTGTGGGGGAAACGGTGTGCGAGGGGCACTTGGGCTTCTAACACCCTGAGGCCCTGCTCATCCGTCGTCCCCTGGAACCCCGTGGAGACGGGCACGCAGGCACACCCACACCCCGAAGCGGGGAGGCTCCACCCTCATCTGCTGTGCAACCTCCAGCATATTTCTTAACCCATCTGAGCCTGAGTGTCCTTATCTAAAAACTAGTAATAATTACAGTGTCTGTTCCATAGGGTCCTTGTGAAGATGAAACAGTGTACTGGAAAGTATTGCAAATGGAAGGCCCAGCCCCTGGCAAGCCGCGTGGATGTGCAGGACACAGCATGAGCACTGAGTGCATCATTCTACAAGTTTTTATTTTAAAAACTATTTTCACTGCCTTCTTAGGGCACAAACCAGACACACCTTAACAGTGCCCTGAGAGCTCCAGATCTCTGTTGGGAAGGTCATGTGTCATGGAACACAGGCCCCGGGGACGGCAGGGTGGACCTCGCAGCCTCTGCAGATGCCCTGGGTCTGCTCTAGTGCTGTGGGGTTTTGTGGGGTTTCTCAAGTTATATATTTAAACACACAGGCGTGCGTGTGAATAACCCTTTGGTTTGCTTCCTCCCTTGCTTTTAGGCACCAGCAACGTATCTCACCCTTGCCCTTTTGATATGCCACATCTAGGAATCAACCACTGGGATTCAGGATTCAGCCTGTCAGAGCAGGCAGGCCCTGAGAGCGTTTGGGCCGCCACGAGTGGACTCAGCAGCACCTTCTCCGGAGGGGCAGGGCCCCCAACCCTGTTGGTTCCAGAGGCTTGAAGCCACACACACAGGGCCTCTGGCTAAGTGAAGCGTGGTCCTATCAGATGCTCACACAGGAGGGAGGGCCTCAAATCCGCTTTCAGCCAGGGGAGGGGGGAGCAAATGGCGTCACATCGGTGTCCCCCACCCCCACCCAGTGCAGGCCGTGCCAGGAGGCCCCCGGGGGCACACCTCACTGCGGCAGGGGCTGCGGGCCACTGGGTAAGCTGAGTCAGGATGGCAGGACAGCCGGTCGTGAGGGATGTGAGAGTAACAATGGTTTTGTTGAGTTTGTTTCAAATGTTCTCAATATGAAGCTTTCACGTGTACAAAAGGAGAACTGGGAGAAGTTTAAGAAAAAAAAAAGTCAGCCAGAGACACAGCAGGAAACTTAGCACTGGGGAGACCAAGATCTGTCAGCCTGTTTCCTTTCAAAACATAATGTGTCCTTTAAGTCAACATAGTAGCTCTACCACACATTTAAACACCACCTATGCCCCCGCCACTACCACCACCAGGTCTCAATCCCACACGAATGCCAGCTGGACACCGAGACACGCACCAGAGTCTACTGCTGCATGGCTTCTAACAGCAAACAAACAAGAAAAGCAGCACAGCTGTGCTTTCAGCAGGTAAGAGACTGGGTAAGTGACAGTACAGCCACACAGCCACACCCTGGAGTACTATGCAGCCAGGAAAAAGAACGAAGCTGCCTCACTGAGCAAACACACAGGACAAAAGCCTCGGTGGAATATGTTTGGTGGATCCTACATGTGTGTTTTTAAATCACCTACTCCACGGATGCACGTGCTTGCATGTATACACAAAAATCCATTAAAAGGGTCTGGAAAGGGACGCACCAGTAAAGGGCAACAGTGGTTAGCTGGGGGAGGGGAGGGTTGCACATTCTGTCTACACACTTCTGCACTGTTTGAAGAGTTTCACAACGAGGCCCACTAGCAGCCTGGGACTGTGGGCGAGCAGGGGCGGGAGCTGCTGGCCTGGCCGTGTCCTAGACAAAGTGCTGGCCCTCTGCCAGCTTGGTTTGCTCTGGGCGAAGGAGATGCCGGCCAGCCACCCTCCACTCTGACAGGCTGCCTTTCCAATGCAGCTGCCCAGGGGAGCACCTGCCAGGCGTCTGGGCGGGCAGTGTGCTTGGAAACCATATTCTAAAGCCAGAGCTCGGGTTGGGGGGGAGGGGACCTAAATCCTTGCCCCAGTAATCTCACTGGGTATCGAATCCCTCGTTCAGTGGGTCAGGGTACATTTCAAACAAATCCTGCCCCAAATTATCACAGGAAGTGGCTGAGACAGTGAAGTCTCCCTCTACTTTCCACCCCACCCCACACAGGGCCAGGTGCTAGGAACATCTCTCTGGGGCTGCAGGAGGGAGGGGCTGTGTCCAGCACAGTGCCCACCTTCCTGGCCAGGCCCCCAGAGCTGCTGAGACGGGCCCAGCCCAGGGTGCAGGGAGAGGTTTTGGCTACTAGCACTGGAGGGAAAACAGGGCACAGAGGCATTCTGAAAACAATCCTTTGTGGGAACAAACAGGTAGGAATGTATCTGTGGTATGTCTGCCTAGAAAGGCTGCAGCCACTCTGCTTGGTGCTCACCAAGCACCCCCTGCCCCCCGCCCCATCCTGGACAACAGGCAGGAACCTCCTCCAATATGTGCGACCTGGCCAGCTGCCAGGGGCGGGCGGGGAGTCTGCCCTCAGAGGGATCCAGAGCTTCCCTTCTCTAAGTCCTTGAATTTTCAAATCAAAGCCCTTCAGCCTCCAAGAAAATCTGTTCCTGGTCTAGGCAGTCCCCAAAGCGAGTCTTAGCAAACCTCCCAGGTCTGGGCTGGGAAGTTACGATCAAGCAAACAACAAGGGGCTCAAGTTGCAAAGACGTTTGTGTCTCTGTTTTGTTTTATCGTGAGCTTACTATAACATCAACAGTTACCTAAATGTGACAGAGGGTCAGGAGTTCCTAGGATGACCATTGGGGGATCTCAAGGCCACAGAGCTAACCAGGACAAGCAGCAGCTCTTTGCGTGCAGTTGGTTAGGGGTCGGGGTGGGAGATCAGGGCAGAGTCAGGAAGCCCAGGTACCCAGAGTCAAAGATGCCCCTAGGGGACTTCCCTAGCAGCCCAGAGGTTAAGACTTCACCTTCCAATGCAGGGGGGTGAGGGTTCAATTCCTGGCTGGGGAGCTAAGATCCCACATGCTCATGCTCCGCAGTCAAAAAACCAAAACATAGAACAGAAGCAATATTGTAACAAATTCAATAAAGACTTTAAAAATGATCCACATCAAAAAAAAAAAAAAAAAAAAAAAAAGGTGACCCTAGGAACTCCCAAAGGAATTTCACGTACACACACCCTCGTTTCCCGCAAACCTTCCAGGTGGTCAAGGGAGACATCACCAAGCTGCAGGGAAACCTGGGGACCAGTCCCTGGTCACAAAGCTAGGCAGAGCAAGGTGCCAACTGCCTCCTTGGCGAAAGGTCATTTTGGTATTCACTCCCCACCCTACAATCGCTATGCGGGTAGGGGGGTCCCTAATGAAAGGCCTGGCATGACCTGAGCCACTGCCTGCAGAGACCACCCCTCCCACCACAGAACACTCTGAGAGCCCACAAACCAGGGTCTGTTGCTCGGGTCTTCCCAGGGCCACCTCTCGGTCACCCCCTGCAGCCAACTTGCCTTTCCTCTCCCTTCTGTGGGCTACCTCTGTCCCCTCTACGAACACCAGGGACTTACGCTCTGCACACCTGGGCTCAGCCTGGAAATGGGCTTCCTGGAGGTGCCCTGGACCAGAGGTAGATTCTTGGTTCATAAGCAGATTCACCCGGGGGACCCCTTAAACTGCAGTCAGCATCTGGGACCTGGAAATCTGCATTTCCGAGGACCCCAAGGGAACCCTGTGCACTCCTGACTTGGAGATCTGCAACTGCTCTGGAGGTAGAGCTCCGAGTTTCTGCACACCTGGAGGCTGGGGCCGGCTTCCTGCTCTAAGAACAGACACAGCACTTTGCAGGCAAAGTATGGATCCATCCTCTTCTGGCTGCCTTGGTTGGGCCTTCCAGGCACCCCAGAGAGGCTGGCTTCCACCCCACTGCGAAGGCGCGAGTTCCCAGCGCCCCTGACCCAAGCATCTAGCCATCCTGCCCTGTGCTGCGCAGGGTACATGGACCCTGGACCAGGGGGGCTGAGGCAACCCGGAAGGCATCCCCCGGAGGAGGCCCGGGCGAGCCCCGCCCCGGGCCAGTCCCTCCGCAATTCGCGAAGCTGGCAACCGGGTGCAAGGCCACAGTAAAAGAGCCTGCAGAAAGGTTTTCCAATCAAGTTCCCTACCCAGTACTGGCCTCTCCTCAACGGGGTACTCACCCCAGCCGCACCCCAAACACTGGCCCCGCCCGGGTACTTGGGGTCCACCTGGCTCCAAACCTAGCTTCGCCCCTCCCCCACGACCACACCCACTCTTGCAGTAACGTCCCCACCCGCCTCATGAATCCACACAGCCCAAACTCTGACTCAGACAGCCTAGAAACGGTCCGCCTTCACCCGCGACCCCACCACCTGCCACGTGGTTTGAGCGGCCACAGCGTGGGACCAGAAATGCGGAGACAGCCTCGGGGGGAAGAGGTCGTGAGATCCGCGGTACCTGACACCCGCAGACCTTGGGCTGACTCAGTTCCAAATGTACCGGGAGAAAAAGCCTTTCAGCTCTAGGTTCTTGAAGACTACTGCGGTTTTTAAATCAGTCATGTAATCAGTTTGTGAGCTGTTTTACAAATGAGAAGCCTAGACCTTTGATCATGAAGTTATAAAGACTTAAAAACTGTCCCAAAGGTGTAAGACCTAAATGTCCAGAAGAGTTCGCGTGAGCTCAAATGAAATACACAATTCTTTAAACCAAACGGGAAAAGAAAGGTTGTTTAACCATTAAAAGGTTATTTCCACTTTTGTGTTTAAAAAACAAAAAACCACCACAGAGGAATCAACGACAAAGTCCCGGACTCGCGGGAAGATAAATGCTGCCCTGGGGTCGGGGGCGGGCGGCGGTCCGCGGATCCCAGGCTGCCGGCTCCGGCCGCCCGCCCCCGTGCAGGTGCTGCCTGGCCGCATCCGGCCCCGGCAGGTGAGAGCACGGCGGGGAGGAGGGCGGCGCAGACCCAAGGGCAGGAGGCAGGGCGCTCCTTTCTAGAGAAAGCACAGCGGGCCCCAGGAGCCCCTCGGGTCCGGCGCGCCCCCGCCGGCCGGATGGGCGGGGCTCCCACAAAGAGCCGAGGGAGAGGACCCGGGACCGCCCCCCGCGTCGGCCTCCGCCTGGCTCTGGTTTCGACAAATTAAACCTTAGAGCGCTGGAAAAATTACAGGAAGAGGAGAACGAAGAATGTGCCGAGTGGCTGGAGGCAGCCCTGTCCCCGCGTGAACTCCGCCTGCCGCGCGCCCGGGCCGGCCCCTCCCCACACGAGCGCGCGCCCGGCCGGCGGGGGAGGGGCCGGGCGAGGACACCCCTCCCCCGCGACTCCCGGGCCTCCCACCTCCCCGGGCGGCAACCGCTGCCCCCACCCAGCTAGCCGGCACCTGCCCTTGCGCCCCCCGGCCTGGGCAGGGTCTCCGCCCCGGCCCCGGCCCAGATGACGACAATCGCCCCCGCGGCCCCGCCCGAGCGCGCCCGGGGAGGGGGCGTGCCCGGCGGGGGCGCGGTCGCCGGCTCCCAGCGCCGGGACCCGCCTCGCGCTGTGCGAGGGGTGTCACCCGCAGTCCCAAGCGGCTGGGAAAGGGGCGAGGCCCCGACCGTTCCCGGCCCGACCTCCCCTCGCTACCCGCCGGCGACTCTGGGGGCGTGGCCGGGCAACTCGCACTGGCCCCGGGCCGCCCCACTGACCTGTGTGAGTTCTCAGGTGCGCCTTGAGGTGCGAGGATTTCCCGTAAACTTTCTCGCAGCCCGCGTAGTGGCACTTGTGCTTTCTCTGCGGGGACTCGAGGTCGGCGCGACTTCGACCCCGCCGGCCCCTTTGTCTGAGGCCGGGCTCGCCGCTCCCCGCGGGCCCCGGCTCTCGCTCCGGCTCCAGCCCCGCCTCGGGCTCGGGCTCGGGCTCGGGCTCGCTCCACGCCGGGCTGAGGGGCGCGGCCGCCGCGCCACCGGCGCCGGGGGAGGCGGGCTCGGGGGCGGGTGGTGGCGCGGGCGGCAGGCGGCAGGGGGTCCTCGCCTTCCGGGCCGCGGCGCCCTCTCTGCGCTCCGCGGGGGCGGGCGCCGGCGCTTGTTGGTTAAGGTCCGCCAGGATCCGCGCCACTACGAAGAGCGAGGCGCTGTCCTTGCCGTCGCGGCGCTCTTCGACGCGGGGCAGCGTGGCGGAGACAGCGGCCGCACCCTCGGGTCCGGGCTGCGGCCCCTCCCGCGGCCCGTGCACGACCGCGCGGCTCGACATGGACACGAGGCACTCGGCGGCGAAGTGGTCCACATAGGCGGCGGCTGCCATGCTGCGGGCTCCGGCCGGCGGGCGGGCGGCACTGCTGGTCGCTGCGAGTCGTCAGCAGCGCATCCGCACCCACGGCCTCCGGAGAGCTGGCGGGGGGCGGGGGCGCGGCGCGCCCTCTCCGCGGGCTGGGCTGGGCGCGCAGCCGCCTCTGCCGTCACCCGCGCGGCTCCGCGTCTGCGAGGCGCCCGCCTGGCTGGGCACCGAAGAGTGAGCGCATGGGGGGCGCGGGCGAGTGGGGTCCCCGCGGGGCGTCAGGGGAGGCCTGACTTAAGGATGCCGAGTAGCGACGTTAGGGACGACCGCGCCAAGTCGCGGCCGCAGCCTCGCCGCGCATTGTGGCAGGCGGGACAGCCGCCGCGCGCGCCGCGGCTCGGTGTGGGCGGCCCGGCCCCGGGGGTGGGCGGGGCCGGGGCCACATCTGGACCCGACGTCAGCCCCCAGCCACATCCTGGCGGCGCAGGTTACAGGCGGCGGCGGCGGCAGCGGGGAGCTGCGCACGCGAAGGGGGCGGGGATCCCGGAGCGCGCATCGGCGGGATGGAGCGGTCACGCGCCGACGCCCTGGGAGGAGGCGCGGCCGAGGATAAGGGCGGACGCCATTGGTCCGCGGGTTCGCGGCAGGGCCTATCTGTACAGAGAGAGGCGCCCACCCGGCCTCGGGGCGTGCGCGTGCCAATGGGCGTGCCCCCTTGGCCGGCGGGAGGAGGGGCGGAAATTGGAGCCCGGAGCCGGGCACGCTGACGCACGACGTCCGAAGGCGGCGGGCTGGGGCGGGGCCGCGCCCCCTCCCTTCCGCGCCGGGGACCCCGCGGGGTATTTTCCTGTCGGAGCTTTTGTACCGTGACAGCCTTGAACCCCGGCACGGAGGCGAGCGCTCTGAAGGGCGCCCCTTTGTCTCTCCAGCCCCGCCTGTGCTGGGCGCGGCGGAGAGCTCGCCCTGCGGGCCTTGCCTCCGCTTCTCCCTTTCCTCTCCGGAGTGAGGTGCCCGGCGAGGAGGCGTGTCTACTCCAGCCGGCGCAGAACAACCCCGCCGCACCCCGCCGAAGCCGGGTTCTTGGGCGGCCTCGCCGCGAGAAAGACCGCTCGCTCGCTGCACGCTCCTCCCTTGCTGAGTCCGGCGCTCGGCCCTGTCCGGCCGGGAGCGGGGTCTCGGGTGGGGAGGGGCCACTCCCGCCGGAGGGACCCGGAGCTCCCCGACCGTCCGGTGGCCGGGGATCGAGCCGCGCCGCGCTGCCCTTGAGCCCGGGTCATTCGGGGCCCGACTGGCCCCAAGCTGGTGGTTAGCCTGGCAGCGCGGGTGATGTGTCCGCCGCGTCTTGTGTTCGCAGGAGTGAACTACGTGCCGGGGCGTCGGCGCCGCGGCTTAGGGAACTCAGGGCCCCTTCCTCCGCGTCCCCTCCCCAGGCCCGCTGCCAACTTCTCCCGGCTGCCCCTCTCCCACCTCGGCCGGGGAGGCTTCAAACGCCACCGGCAGCGAGGACCCCGCCCACCGCGCCCCACCCACCCACTGTCGGGCCTTGTGGAGGAAATGCTCCCTGCCCCGCCCCGCCCACTTGCCCTTGGCCCTCACCGGCGCCCTCACCCTCACTCTCTCTAGGCCCCCCCTCCGCCGTTCGGCTACAGGCCTAGGCCATCACCATAGAGTGTAGAGGCTGGAACCGATCGCTGCCAGCCCTTGACCCGGGGAGACTGGCCGGCGTCTGCAGCTCTTAATGGACGTTCAAACATGTCAGCTGCCCGCGGGGAGCCTGGAGAGGGAGGGCAGCCCAGGCACTGGATCCCTGCGGACCGGAGAAGAGGGGTGGGTGGGACAAAGTCATTCTGCGCACAAAATTAATAGCAGCCATTCTCCCAGAATTAATTTGGGGCCTGGGTAGAAAAATCTCTTTCTTTCCACGTCACTAAGGAGGAACGGAGACAGGCATTCTGCTTTGCATGTCATGGTGACCTGTAAACTGGTGTAGACGTTTGGGCGCCCTGGGTATCTGTGACTAAAACCCTAAAGTTCCCTCTCCCTGGTGGAGTCAGTGCCCCCCCCCCCGCAAAGACCACACAGCATGCTATTCAGGGGGGAGGGGGGGCTCTGTACCAGCCAGCTGGGTCAGGTTCCTCTAAGACGTCTCTTATTGGCAGGAAGTAATCATTCTTCTCCCAGGCAGATTGTGTTGATGACATTTAAGAGATTTGTGTTCTGACCAAATAATGATTCAGAATGTTCCTGCAGTCTCACCACATGTCACATCAGTCACTTCATTAAGGATGGAGCTGGCCCTATGCTGACTTACCAGCCACCCATCGCCTCCCCATCCCTCTCCAGCCAGCAGTATTCTGCCCAGTCTTCAAGGTACCACATCTCCCCACTTTCTCCATGATCCCTCGGGACACCCCAGCCTGCACACACCTAGGAGTAGGCACTCTTCTAGGCATTGGGCTTTGACCATGGACAAGACACCTGCCCTGGGTGAGGGGAGGCAGGCCTGGGTCAAGGGTCGTCTGCACTGACACATACCCCACCCCCATCCACGGCCCGAAACAGCCCACAGGCCTCCGCATGGATGCAGCCTCCCTGAGGATTTTGGCTGTGCCCCCGTGGCATTCTGGAGGCAAAACTCAGCCCCTTGGTTTGTTTCTCAGGCCTTTAATGGTTGTTCATGGGGATTTCCCTGGTGATCCAGTGGTTAAAACTCCACACATCCAATGCAGGCGGCCCGGGTTCGATATCTGGTCAGGGAGCTAGATCCCACACGCATGCCGCAACTAAGGAGCACACCTGCTGCAACTAAGACCCGGTGCAACCAAATAAATGAATAAATGTTTTACAAAATAAATAAATAAATAAATGATTGTTTATGGAAGGAGGCCCCAGGGCCCAGCAGACTACCGCAATCCCACATGGGAGTATCTTCCAAATACATACAGTTGTCTTCCCCAGAGGAAAATCTCACCATAGCCACCGGCCCGTGTTTTCCTTGCTTAAGAGGATTTTGACAGAGGTGGCTTCTGTATGTATGAGGTGGGTGAGGATCTAGTGTCAGATGGAAGAAACAGGATAAACAAAAGCAGGGTAGGGAGGATCAGCCCAGAGAAAGTGGATGGGGTTGTGTCTGGAGTGAAGAGACTGGTCTGGAAAGGGGGCTGAGGTTTCCGCTGGAGGTGGTGGATTGATGGTATGTGTTGACCCTGACTTTTGGAGCCTCCTGACTCAGCAGTAAGTTTGCTTGCTCTAAGGCAGAAATTGGCAAGAATGGGACAAGCAAGGGAAGAAGTAACTGCAACACGGTTGTTGAAGCTAAAATACTTAGCAGGCCTGAGAAAACGAAACCTTGAAATGGTAGCCAGGAAAGAAAGTCAAGAACAAACTCTGGAGTCCCCAGACAGTTCACCAATGGATGGCACTAGGCACCTCTGGATGTGGGTGTGAATGGGGGCTAAGATAATAACTGGCATAAAGTCTGCTTAAGAAGCACCCAGATGCCCAGATCCTCTCACCAGATCTGTGCTGCCTTCCCCATCCTGATAAAAGACTGGATGTCTGTCATCTAAAGAAGGTAAAAGGGCACATCTTGGGCTGAGAGATACCATTCACAATTAAGGGCAGAGGTGCCATAATAGGAACAGAGGGGTTAAATGAACCTATAGGTGTTACATACTGAGACCATGCCCCATCCCCTCTTCTGGGTTTTCAGAATGCCCGCAGCCAGGAGGCTGAAAGGGTCTTTCCTGGGGCATTAGACGAGGCTGAGGGGAACACCTAAGCTTTCTGACACCTGTGGTTGCCCAAGGGAGCAGCCAGACCACCCTAGAGGGAAGGGCGCAGGTAATGAGCCCCAACGTGTGCAGAGCTTCTAATCGGGGTTTCACAGGCAGCCGAAGCTGACCCAGCATCTCAGGAAAGCCTGTGTCATGAAACCTAAAGCCCCAATAGATTTTTTAAAAGCAACTTGGAGGAAACAGAGACTGTGCAGAGAGAAGTACATGGCAACGTAGTCATCAATAATGTCATCAGAGAAAATATGGCAACCCATGAAGGGAGGCCACATATAAAGAAACATTCGGAGGACAAACAAAAAGTGTTCTTGGAAATTTAAAGTAGCGGAAATGAAAAAAAAAAAAAACCTCCGGAGAGGGATTGGAAGATAAAGTTGAGGAAATCTCTATGAAAGCAGAACAAAAGGAACCCCAAAAATGGGAAATAGGAGAGAATAAAATAAAGGGGGACCATCCAGAAAGTCCATCGATCAAATAATAGGAACCCCAAAAGAGTGATCAGAGAAACACGGGTGGCGGGGGGTGGAAGTGGGGGGAATCATCATTTAATTCATCCTTAAAAAAATCTCTAAAACTCAGGAGCATGCACTGAAAGGGCCCACAGGGAGCTCAACGGGAAACGATAGTTCTACCCCAAGGCACATCACTGTTGAAGTTCAGAATAATGGGGACCAAAGTGTCCTGACATTAGAAGTAGGTCACATAGAGATGGTCAGGAGCCAGAAGGTGAGAGGCAAAGCGTTGAGAATCTAAAGGAAAATTATTCTCCAGTCTTTACCCAGTGAAAATATAAACCAAGTACTTTGAGATGAATGAGATCTCAAAAATTTTACCCATGGGTTCTTTCTCATGGTAGGATGCTACCAGAGATAATTCTTCACCAAAATAAAGAAGCCAACCAAGAAAGAGGAAGGCATGTGATCCAGGAAGGAGGCATTCAATGCAGAAGGGAGGGGAGGGGTGCAGAGGGCCACCAGGCCAGGCTGGAGCAGGTCAAATGCTCCATGGACACTTCTTCAGGAGGTGAAATAGACAGGATCCCTGAATCCATCAGGAGAAGCTGGGCCCAAAGTACAAACCACCTGCAAATCTCAAAGGTTTTTTTCTGGCTGTGCTACACATCCATCGTGAGACGCCCAGGTTGATGGAGCAGCCTCTGTCTAGAACATGCTGGTCGCCATGGTAGAGGGACCCAGAGGTGTCCCTCATGCCTTCTTTCACACAAGATACACTGTCCCCCTCCCCAGGTGGGAAAACTTTTAAATCCTGACCTAGGGGCCAGAGACAGGGAAATCGGAGATGAGAAGGAAAACAGGGATTCGAGGCCAAGGGAGGTAGCATCCTGCTCGAGATCGAGGACCTCTGTAGGCGGCTCCACCCCACTCCCAGCTCCAATACACAATCTCAACATTCAGTGATGGAAAGGGACAGAATGACACAACAAACAGCCCAATTCAGAAAGGGGAGGAGGGGGAGATCCCAGCAGACAGTGTCCATTAGCAATTCTGAGACCTGGGCAGATTTTTGCCCCTCAACCTGGAGTGACTGGGTGAATAGTCCCAGTCCTGCTCCCTGGGAGTCCCGGCCACCCAATTGTTCTACAGGCCCTGCTCCACCTTGCGGGGTTCCTCCTCCACCATCATCCTCCTTGGCTGCATGTTGCGGGAGAGGGGCAATGGGAATATGCCCTCCTTGGAGGCTGAGCAGTTTCCCCAGCCCGCTTTCAGCCTGTAGAAGGTTAGAGATGAAGGGTCATCTTAAGTTCCAGCCACAAACTGTATTAGTGCTTGTACATGGTTCCTTTTGCCCTACTAGTTTCTCACAACTCTAGTTAATGTCTTACCTAATCTGTTCGATTCCAGCTTGCTTCATTGTCAGTGGCCACTCTCAAGGGCCTCACAAGACATATTTGTCTCAACTAAATTGCAGCTTCTTTCAGCCTCTTGGTCTTTAATGGTAGAGGAACACTCTCAAGTCTCTTTAGTCTCTGAAACTTCTGAGTTATCCCAGGTGACAATGTACCCAATGTTCTACCACTGGCTATGTGACTGCCATCCTTCCAGTCTCCACAATCAGTGTGCTCACTGCCCACTGGACCAGCCTTTATGCCAATGTCACATGCCTTTTTTTCTGTTGCAGCCATGCCCCACTCCTGGTTACAGTTTTCTGTACCAGTCAGGAACAGCTAAATTATGCTTCAGTAACAAATAGTTCCAAAACTCAGTGGCTTCAAATACCATAAGTTTAGTTCTTAGTACCTTGAGGGTTGGCTGAGCACTCTGCTCTGTGGCATGATCATTCCCACCCCAGCATCCAGATGGACAGAGCAATCCCTCTCCGGAACACCGGCAGTCTCCACAGCAGAGGGAAGAAGGAAGGTCTGGCAATTAAATGCTTGGCCCAGAAATGATGCACATCACTTGTGCTCTTAGCTAGTCACATGGACCATCCTGCCCACAGGGAGCCAGGGGCAGACCCATGATGTCCCCAGAAAGCAAGGAGCTGAGCTATGCCGAAAGCGTTAATGGTTTACACAGAGCCTGATGTGACCTGAGAGGCTATTGAGAAAACTGGCAAAGAGTTTGGGGATGGATTAATGGTAAGGAGATAGAAAACTAAGCAAACGGAAGATAATCAAGAGCTCCAGAGAGAACAAACGAAAGTTCATTGTCACTGACCACTTGGTTCAGTTGCAGACAGTATTTCCGTAATGATCATTATAAGCAAGGAGCATCAATCTAATGGAGGAACAAGGCCCCCAGAGTTGCCCACGTGGGCAGAGGCGGCGGGAGGAAAGGGAGCCAAGTCCACACCTACATCTCAGAGATCAGCCAACATCACCCCAGACCAAAACCATGGGAGGCGGCAGTGTGATCGTGTGTGATGGCAGAATTCCACCGTGGCCCCCCACATCCCCACCCCTGGTGTCCACACCTCCTCCCAGTCAGCCCAACACCAACCCAGGTGTTTCTGTGAAGGGCTTTTGCAGATGTGAATTAAGTGCCACATCAGTTGACCTTAAGATGGGGAAGATTATCTGAGTGGGCCTGACCCAATCACATGAGCCCTTTCATCTGGGTCTAGGGTCGGAGACAGGGAGGTCAGGGAGATTGGAGGCAGGAGTGGGATTTGAGGCACGGGAGATTCTCTGTTGCTGGCTTTGAAGGTAGAAGGGCCTCATGGCAAGGAACACGGGGGACTGGGAGTGGCCTCCAGCTGACAGCAGACTGTCAGGAACAGAGGACCTCAGTCCTACAACCACAAAGAACAGGATCCTGCCACAGCCACCTGAGCTTGGAACAGGGCCTCAGGCCCCAGAGGAGAACATGGCTCAGGAAATACCTTGGTTTTGGCCTGAGACAGAAAACCCAGCTGCACCATGCCCAGGCTTCTGACCTACATAACCGCAGGTCATAAATGTATGTTTCCAGCTAAGCTTGTGGCAATTTATTATGCAGCAAAAGGAAACAAATGCATATACTGTTTGAGTTGTGGAAACAATCAGGTAAAAGAGGCAAGTAGGATTGTCTCTGGGGAGGAGGAAGGAGGGAAGGGAAGGGATTAGGAACGGCTGTGTTTCCTAACCTTGCAGCTTTAAGTTATCTGCATGTAGAACTTTGATGTAGGGAAAAACTAAAATTGATGCTATTAGGAGGTGGACTTTTGTGAGGTGATTAGGTCATAAGGGTGGGACCCTCATGAATGGGATTAGTGTCCCTATAAAAGACCCCCACAGAGCTCCCTCACCCCTTCTGCATGAGGGGACATAGTGAGAAGACAGCCATCTATGAACCAGGTCCTCATCAGACATCAAACATGCTTGGTACCTTGATCTTGGACTTCCAGCCTCCAGAACTGTGAGAAATAAATATTTGCTGTGTATAAGCCACCCAGTCTATGGTATTCTGTTACAGCAGCCCAAACAGACTAAGACATCAACAAAATCCATCCCCTCTTTCCACAGCAGTGAGCAACCAAACTTCCCACATACCTGTGCAGTTAGGTGTGACCAGGTAATTAGGTCCCCAGGGCGGGACTATGAGCAGAGGGGCTGTGGGTTTTTAAGAGAGTGGATCTCTCTCTTGCATCTTCTTATTTCCTTTCTGCCTGCTGGATGCTTATGTAAACAAAGCCCTAGGGGATGATGGAGTCACAAAATAGAGGAGGCTGGAACCCAGAAATCTGGCCCGGGGTGCTCGCAGATGGTCACTGTGTCTGAGCCATAATAATTCAGGGCCTACCTGTTACTGCAGCTTAGCCTATCTTCACTAATACAAAGGTGGGAGGGGGTGGAGGGGATGGAAGGAAAACAACAGAAGAAGGCATATGAGGAGAGGGCTTGGTGGCATGTGGAGTGAGGTCTGTGCTTTGTGCTATAGTGTTCTTCTCTGGGGCTGGCTTCCTGGTGGCAGCCAGGGGTGCCAGCTCTGGGCATCATCCTTCCTCCTTCCCAGGGAGTCACAGATGGCTTGCCATGCTAATAGGAGAACAAGCCATTCTCTGTTGTATGACATGCGGGTGGAGCAGAAAACCTTTTCCACGTCCTGTCTCCCAGTGGTCCTGGAGTGCAGAATAATTCATCAGGGCCCACATGATGAAAGCCAGCTTCACATCTGGTGCACGTTTACATGGGGAAAGATTAAAACCAGAAATGCTTCTGAGACCCAGCCATCGAAAGACTTTAGAGATATTTACAGGGTCAGCAACACATGTATGAGGAAAGCATGTTAAAATGATGGATAGTCCCTTCCAGGCTGGCTGGAGCAGATGGCTCCCACTCCTGAGCTCAAGTGATGTGGGATCCCCCCCTACTTCACGATGATCTGGGAGGGTCTCTGGTCTCAATGGTAATTGTCTGTTCTTTTGTGAACTGCCCCCTCTGCCCCGACAATAAACCCCTAGTAGTCTGCCATTCGTACGTAACTCGTAATCCCCTGCCTGGTGGATGCTCTGGGCCAGATGCTGCATTTTAGGGGCCTCTCACTGTTGTGGCCTCTCCCGTTGCGGAGCACAGGCTCCAGACACGCAGGCTCAGCGGCCATGGCTCATGGGCCCAGCCGCTCCGCGGCATGTGGGATCTTCCCAGACCGGGGCACAAACCCGTGTCCCCTGCATCAGCAGGCGGACTCTCAACCACTGAGCCAGCAGGGAAGCCCCACTCTGAGATTCTTTCCCAGCACCAGTCAAGGTCAATAAGTCCCAACCTTCAGGTAATGCTTCATAGCTCCCCTGACACGTTGACACACGTGGAAAAGGCACAAGAAAGGGGCCACTCCTTCCCACTCTACAGGTGAGAAAACCGAGCCTCAGTCAGGCAGAGAGAATTCCCCAAAGCCATACCTAGCAAGATGCAGAGTCCGGGTTCTTTGGCTTCACCATGGTGCCTGCATCCCCAGCCTCTGGGAAGCTAGCTAATTAATGTGGGGATTTATCAGATCCATTAAATAAGAGCCAGGTTAGTCCATTCTGGGCTCTCAGGGGAATCCTGTCTAATAAGTATTCTCGTTAATGGGAATGGGTGGATTTGCCATGAACCATGTAGGATAAAGACTCTAATTCTTGGCTGTTTGCATGTAGGACTTTGTGAAGAACTGAAGGATGATTGACAGGACACAAGGGAAGCAGTATTCTTTTTCTAACTGCTGAAGGGAGTTAGAAAGTGGGGCTGGGTCATGCCCAGTCAGGTGGGCACTTCAGTTTGGGCACCAGGGGTCTGTGGCCACCTTCGGGATCACATCCTCGTACATTCACTTGGTTTTCTGGGCTTGGGCTTCCTACGTAGGACAGTACATTGAGAGAGTCAGTAGCTATTAGACCTGATTTTACAGTTCAAGTAGTTGATTTAAAATTTTTTCCAAATGTAGTATGTGTTGGTTCTTTCTACTCGAGGCTCTTTGAACCGGAGCTTTCTGACTTGGGATTTGGTCTTTGGTATGAAACTTCTTTCGTATGTGAAGCAGAGAACTGCACAACCAGGGCTATTGATGTTCCAGGGAGAAAAAAAAAAAAAAAAAGAAATGTTTTCCCCCAAGGAAAAGGAAAGGAGAAGTTGAAAATGAATTAGTTTTAATCACATTTCAGGTAACTTGAGAGCAGCCAAGAGGCTGCCATCTCTAACCAGAAGTCATTTCCCGAAAGTCCAGAAATAGTTCCCACTGAAAACGGCTGATGGAGGCCCTTTGAGTGGCTTGCATTGGCTCTGGTGGGTCACCAGGAGGCAAGCCCTCCAAAAGCTCCTCTCCAAGGGGACAAGGATGCCCCTGGCTCTGGGCTAGCCACTGGACAGTGCTCCGTGACATTCAGTGCCTCGGGGCATGCAGCCCCTCAGGAAATGGGTCCTCAGTGAATGGGTCCACACATTCTGCTGTGTCTTTGAAGTCTCCCCTTAAAGACCTTTATCCACCCATGTGTCATTATGAAGCAGTAACTCCCAGGCTGGGAGGGCCTGCCTCAGAGACTGCAGCCCAGACTCCTGGGTGGGTGAGAGGGAGGGAGCCAGGCTCATCTGAACCATCTCAGTGATGTACACAATTCTACCTACAGCAGTTTCAGCGTGCCTGGGACACAGTGGCAAATGGGAGGGACCTGGGGATCCCCTGAGGCTGCCAAGCTGAAGGGGAGCTCACTCTTCAAGTCAGAAATTGTTGCAATATCACAAGGCAGTTTAAAATATTGTTGCAGTTTTTAAACATGGCTGCAAACCTTTTGATAAGGCTCGTATTGACTCTGGGCAGCTGGCGGCTGCTTCAACCCATAGAGCCCGGAGCAAGGGGAGTGGTGTGACCTCTGGTCCTAAAAGGCAGCAGCCTCCCCAGGCTGTCCTGCAGTGTACCCATCACAGGCTCCCTCTTGGAGCCCTGAGCTTCCATGTAAGACTTCCAACCACCCTGATCTGGAAGCCAGCATGTGGGTGAAGAAGCATCTTGCAGCTGGTTCTTAGCTGCAAGAAAGAGGCAAGTAGGATTGTTCTTAGCTGCAAGATCAGTTGCTGCCTCCAGCTGAGGCCCAAGTGTCAGAGGAGCAGAAACCAACCGTCCCTTCTGGGCCCCATCAAAATTCCTGATACACAGAACAATGATTGTTGCTCTAGGCTATTACATTTAGAGTTAAACCAAGACACACTGACCTAGTTTGGATCAAAGAAAAGGGTTGTCTTTTGACCCTGGGGTGGGAAAGACCAAGATGGTGGGCTTGGGTCTGAGGTCTGGACTCTATGTGTGAGCTGAGGGATTTTCAAGGGACTTGACCTATTCTGTTTGACTTAGAGACTGACTTGAGACTCCCCTCATGGCTCAGGGAGCAACCCCAAGTGGTGAGACCCTCAGACCCTCCTCTGAGAGGCTGGGTGGAGACCGTTATGTGGACCCATCTCCATGGCACACCTCTATCTGGCACATGACCCATTTGGGGTCTTTGCAGCAGCCTCGTCTTCAGGAAGGTGATTGGGACTATGGCTGTCCCAGGCCTAGCCCCTCTGACACACTCTCTAAAACTCCAGGCTTCAAAAGCATTCTTTTTAAAAAAATATATTTATTTAATTTATTTATTTACTTGGTTGCCCTGGGTCTTAGTTGCCACCGGCAGGCTCCTTAGTTGCGGCTTGCATGTGGGATCTAGTTCCCTGACCAGGGATTGAACCCAGGCCCCCTGCATTGGGAGCTTGACTGCGCCACCAGGGAAGTCCCTTCAATAGCATCCTTACTGTAACATTATTTAATTTGAAGAATATTCAAAAGCTTAAAAAGTAAAAATTGCTATTAATCTCCATTCTCTCCAGGAAATGAATCCCTTCTTTGTTCTTTTCTGTCATCTTTTCCATCTACAGACTAGTTTTCTCTATTTACTCATTGTGACAATCATTGTTAATTGTTTCCTGTCTTACTCTGCTACTGCTGCATAACAAAGTGCCCCAAAACTCAGTGGCTCAAGATAGCAATAAACATTTACTATCACTCGCAGTTTCTATGGATTTGGAAGTGGCTAAGCTGGGGGGATTCTGGCTTGGGGTCTTTCTCACAAGATTATAGTCTTGACGTCAGCTGGGACTACAGTCATCTAAAGCAGGGGTCCGCAGCCCCCGGGCCACAGACCAGTACAGGTCCACGGCCTGTTAGGAACCGGGTTTCACAGTAGGAAGTGAGTGGCAGGTGAGTGAGTGAAGCTTCATCTGCCTCTCCCTATGACTCCCCATGACTTGCATTACCTCCTGAACCATCCCCGCCACCTGCCATCCATGAAAAAATTGTCTTCCACGAAACCAGTCCCTGGTGCCAAAAAGTTTGGGGACCACTGATCTAAAGGCCTAATGGGGGCTGGAGAATCTGCCTCAACACGGTTCACTCACAGGGCTGGCAAGTCGGTCCTGGCTATCCACTGGGTGCTCAGACAGGGCCGTAGGGCTGGTCCCATGGACCCTCTCCAAGTGGGCCTCTCCACAAGCTGCTTGGGCTTCCTCACAGCCTGGTGTGCTGGCTTCCAAGAGCGAGTGTCCCAAGAGATGGAGATGGAAGGGCACAGCATTTTTAAAACCTGTCACCCAGAAGTCACATGGCAGTACTTACTTCCACAGTACTCTCTGGACTGGGGCAGTCACAAGGTTCCCTGCTTCAGGGAGGACACCTCTTGATGGGCGAGTAGCAAGGTTCTAGAAGAGTGTATGGGATGGGATGTATTTCTGTGGCATTCTTTAGGAAATAAAACCTGCCATAGGGAGTGAGGGTGCCAGAGGCCTTTCCATGCTGAAGTGGGTTGGTGTCTAATTCTACTGCAGTTCATAAGGACATTGGGGAGGCCTGAAAAGCCACAGCCCTATCTCCCTTCCTTCCTCCCAGGAAACCGAAGCTCTTTTTGAGAAAAAGAGGTGTTATTTTCTTTTAAAGATAAACTATAATTTTATGTGTCAAGGTGAGATACGTCTCCACTTCAAACTGTGGTCACTGTGGAATCTGGGCCCAGCGGGAGAGAGGCTCCAGCAGTCCAAGGGTGAGTTCCTGAGATGGTACCCAAGGCCACTTCCCAGAGGGACATGCTGAGAGTGCCCCCAGCAGTGCCCTGCTGCACCCTGGATGTGTCTCCCAGGGCCTTTGCAGGTGAGACAGGAGAAAATTTAATCTCTGGTCTTCCCAGCCTCCCTCGGAGATGGGCATGCCTCTGACTCCACTTGGACCAATGGGATCTTAGGGGGCCCATGGAGATATGCCGTCCCAGAAACCCCAGGACAGGGAGAGGTGGACCCTTGTCGCCTTCTGCTCACCGTGTGTGCCGGGGCTTCCTGTGGGAAAGCCTGGAGGGATAAGGCCTGGGAAAGCACGACAGTGGGACAAGTGGACAGCAGAGCTACCTGGCCGTCCTCTGGGTCCTTCCTTCTGTGGGCACTGCGGCTGCTTCTCTCCACCTGCTGTGCACATTGGCTCCTGCACCCCGGGCTTCCTCTCACAGCCCTCTCCATGCAGCTCAGCTTCAGTATCCTCTGCTGACCCTCTGAGTCTCCAGGGAACAGAGCCCCAGGAGGAGGCCTGATGGATGGAGGGGCAGTCCTGCTGGTGGGTGGTTCACACAGCAAGCCTCCTGAGGACCCTGGTCAGCAGAGCAGCTGCCCCACTGAGTATCTTGGATCCACCCTGCTGCAGGGGAAGCAAGGGGAGAAGCGTGTAGCTGGAGCCAGGGGGCTTCCTAGAGGGGTGATGCAGCCAACAGAGGGGGAGGGGGCGTCTGGTTTGCAGACCCAACTGGACCACCTCTACCACCTGGCATCTGCATCCTAAAATTGGAAGTGTCCTCCTCCTAAAATTGGAAGCATCCTCCCCCATCAGAGGATAAACACCCCGGTGTTAGAAAGGGCTCCGGATGATGCCCCACCCATGGGAGACAGCCACCTGTGGTAGCAGAAGGGGCAAGAGGGCAGGGCGTGGGTGGAACCCTCAGGGGCACCACAGAGGGCCAAACAGCTCTTGCTTTTCTCCCCAACACTTTACTTTGAAAGTTTTCCTCCTGAAAGAGGAATGCTTTGAACACCCTTTATGCAGATTCACTAGTTGTTGAGTTTTTGCCATGCTTCCCTTTGTTTCTCTTTCCATATATCTTTCTGTATCGATTTTTTCCTGAATCGTTTGAAAGTATGTTATTAACATCATGACACCTTACGCCTAAATATTTCCAAAAATGAGGACTTGCTCCTTGAGACGCCACAAAGCCATAGTTGCATCTAAGAAGTTCATCGTCCTTTTATGACAATTACATAATATGCAAACCATATTTGAATTTTTTGCAATGGCTTCTAAGCTCTTTTTCTGGCCACACATCTCCTCTTTATCAATCAAACTGAGAAAGCCACACTCTCACTCAAACACACCCCACCTTAGGTATTTCTATGGAGCCTGCCCACCTTGACACTGGGTGGGGGGTGGTGAGGGAGTCACCAGGGACCAGGATATCTCACTGTCCCCTTGCTCTCCTGGTCTGGCGCTGAAGGGATGGAGCTGAGCCCTGACAAAGGCACCATGGGTTTTCCTGCCTTTAAGCGGCTTGGTCTTTAGATCAAGACTTTGGACTGTAGACCTGGGCTATCTCAAGCCACAGGGCTGCCCTCAGGCCCCCAGCCATCTGTAGCCTTGTCCCCACCTGGTCACCATCTCACTCCTTCTTATAAAGACAGAGAAGAACACCCATCCCCTCCCTCAAACTGCCTTCCAGAAGGAAGGGGATTATGTCTGGAAGAAATCAGTAGTCTACATTTGTCCACTCATGGATGACACCAAGCACTATTATCTGGTCCCCACCATGGCCCCATGGTATGGGCTGAATACTTGTGTCCCCCCCAATCCATTTGTCGGAGCTCCAACCCCCAATGTATTAAGAGATGGGAGGTAATTAGGTTTAGAGGAGGTCATGAGTAGGGCCCCCATGATGGATTAGTGCCCTTATCAGGAGTGGAAGAGACACCAGAGCTTCTTCTCCCCACCCCATAAGGACACAGCAAGAAGCTGGTTGTGTGCAAGCCAGGAAGAGAGTTCTCACCAGATATTGAATCAGTCGGCATCTTGATCTTGGATTCCCAGCCTCCAGAATGTTGAGAAGAACATGTCTGTTGTCTGAGTCACCCAGCCTACAGGATTTTGTTACAGCAGCCAGAGCTGACTGAGGCAGCCTGTGAGGAGGGGATAACTTTCCTATTGCACAGGAGAAGCCCTCTTTGAGAGGCGTAGGGGCCACACCGAGTCACACCCAGGGCCTAGGTTGCAGCCCTGTCTGGATTCCAAGCCCAGCTGATCAGTTGGAAATGCTTTGGGTTGCAAGTAAAAGAACCCAGTCAACAGTCACTTAAATAAACAGGGATCTCATCAGAAGATGATAGGGCTGGAGAAGTGCTCAGGGTGCCCATGGGGGCCCAGCACCTTCTCCCTACCCCTTCCCCATCTTTAAATGTTGGCGTTTTGCTCTAGAAACACTGGCCACAGCTCCAGGTCCGCAACTGGAGCTAGAAGCTGCGTCGGGGGCTGTGGGGAACACAGAAGAACACGACCTACACCCTCTGTAAGCAGCAGCAGCTTTCCCAGAAGACTTCTGCTTTATCTTAGCTGGCCGTGCCAGTCTCTGAGCAGATTGATGAAACAATTCTCTGGGGCATGTCCCGTGTCGCCTCAACCCCCAACCCACCCAGCACCTGTTACAGAGCCTGCTTTCTGGCTCGGGGTGTCTGCCAAGTCGGGACTGTCCAGGAAGTCATTGAAATTCACAGTGCCCTGTAAGGTTTCATAGAATCCCTAGCAAATGACCATGCTCTGGTGGGTGGTGTTTGTTTTCCTAGTGGGAAGGGGCAGAAGATGGGGTGTTTCTAATTCCATACCTCTGGCCCATCTCTGAAATGTTCCAGGGTTTCATGGTGAGGGTTGATGGCCTGTTTGTTGGAGCGATTTTCAAGTTCGCCATGGGCTTGGTCAAGGTGGCAGTGACCCCCCACCCCCGCCAACGGAACCTCCTCGCAGGCGGGACAGGGGAAGGCCCTGGAGGTCCCTCTTCCTCCAGCCATGCATCATGGCTCTACATTCTCCTGCTAAGACGAATGATGTTACACAGGATCGCTGTAAAGTGGGCGGCCCTGACAAGGGCTCAGTCCCCGGTCCAGCGGCCAGGCTGCCCTAAATGCCGCCCTTGCACTGTGACACTGAGGCTTGGGGTGACCAGGCCCCTCCCAATACTCCCAGCCAGCCAGCCAGCCAGCCCTCTCCCATCCAGGCCCAGCCTACCTGCAGCCTCTCCTTGCAGCCTCCCCCCAACACACCTCCTTTTTTGCCTGTGCTCCTCTCTGGCCCCCATTTCTCCTCCTGAGGCCCGGGCTCAGCCCTGACTTCCCCAGCTGATGAGAGTTATCTTGCCCGTGGCCGCATCTTTTTGTTATTAGCTGTGCTGGGCTCAGGTCTTCACGGGGGGCTGCGCTCCTGGTCTCCTCCAGCAGGACCCCCACCTGCCACACGGGGGGCCACAGGCCCCCTCCACCTTCCTTGGGCCTCTGGTCGGTTTTGGACTTTGGGGAGTCCCAGAAGGAAATCACAGGGAGAGAGGAGGAGGGGCCCTCCCCTGGGGTCTATGTAGATTGGCTGTGTCCCATGGGAGCAGATCATGGCTTCGAAGGAACCCCTTTCCACTCAGCTGTTTCCCGGTTCCAGGCACTGCCTGCCTGCCCCATGAGGACCCTGGGTGGTAATGGCCCCTTGCCTGCTCTTACTTCCCCGAGGGGATGCCCTGTCCCTGTGATTTCCCTACTTGCTAGCATCCTTGTCAAGGAAGGCCACATGCGCTTCCCCAGGCATGTGGGCACATTTGCATCAGTGGCCACAGCCCTACCCTTTGCCCCTCCAGGTTAGCTGGAAACACACACAGGGTTAAATGTTTCTCCTGAAAGCCGGGGTAACTGCAGTGTTCCCCACTGGAATACAGTTGTAGGGTGGATCTAGTTCCACAAATGTGGGCTGATTGTAGGTATTGAGGTGTGGCTTCCGGGCTAAGTATCCAGGGCACCAGATCGCAGACGCTCACAGCCGGGACAGGCGGCCCTGAGTCAGGAGAAGGCAGCTGAGCTCTGGGGAGCCGCCAGGAGGAGCTTCCAGGGAAGGGGAGGCGTATGTGGGGGCTGGGTGGGTGGGCTACCCGGTTTGCGGGTCCACCAAGGAAGAGAGGTGTTGGGGTGCGATGGCAGAGGCAGCCCAGGACCAACGAGGCGTGCTCAGGGGCCGGGAAGTCTGACCGGCTGGAGGAGAGCCCTCCGAGAGGCAGGTACCGCCTGCTGATGGCAGGGCCCTAGGAGCTTGTCAAGGGCAGAGGGTCATATGTTGGGGAGCCCCCAACACAGGCAGGGGCCCACGGGGGGCTCCGAGGGGAGTGCACAGGTTGGCCGAGGCAGCTGGATGCCCTAAGGAAGGGTGGGTAAGGGAGGAAGGGAGAAGCTTCAGAAGTTCAGGAAAGAAAAGTAGGAAGAGGGGCCCGGAGCCTTTGGGGCAGCTGAGAGGACCATACGTTGAGTAGCTGGGTCTTCGGCTCTGCTGTGTGACACTGGGCTGGCTAGTGAACCTCTCTGAGCCTGCTTCCCCAGCTAAAAAAGCTGCTTTGTGGGTGGGGCATCAAATAATGCAACGCTCCAGCCTGGGTGTGGCACCCACCACGTAGCAGGTGCCTGTGCCCGGGCAGTGTTCTTCCCTCCTTCGAGTCTAGTGTCACTGTTGGTAACCTGGAGACCTCACTTCACCAGGCAAGGTCAGCCCCTCCCCCGGCCCCGGGCCTCTGGGTCTGACTTGCAAGGGTCACGTTCGCCCCGCGGAGCCTGGAGACCCCTGGGTGGCGGCTCAGGGAGCAGATGCTGGCAGCTGCCGCTGGCCCCGCAAGGTGGCTTTTGTCAGCCGGGTGGTGGCTGTGGAGCTCAGGATGACCTGGGCTGGGGGGACAATTCCCCAGGCTCACCCGAGCACGGCTGCAAGCTCTCAACAAAGCCACTGGGCGCGGGCCGCCGTGCGGCTTTGGGCCCCACTTTTGTAATGCAGATGTAGCAGGAGGGGCCCAGCCTGCTCCCTCAGCCAGCCCCGTCCCAGCCACTTTGTGATGCAGATGGAGCAAGCCCTCCGGCACTTGGCAGGGCGTTCCTGCCTGTCCCCACCGCCCTCCCCAGCCAGGCTTAATGACCGTTACCAGCACTGGCCCGGCTGGGACCTGGCCCTCGGGGACGCTCAGTTCAGCAGGAGGTTCCAGGACCAGAGAAAAGAAGTGGAGGCAGAAGACCACCTTGAACTGCACAACCGGCCGGGAAGGATGATACCAGGCTCCTATGTGCAGACGGCACTCAGGCCACGCTGGCCAGGCCAGGGGACAGCATCTGGGGTGGACAGCCTCGTAGGCAGAGGTACAGCAAGTGCTAAGGCCCCGACGTGGTTGGCCAGTTGCAGGAGGAGACTGGCGGGTGGGAGGAAGGCTCACCCCTGGACTCCTGGGCTTCTGAAGGAAAGGGCCTGAACCCCACACAGTTGGGCACCCTTCCGGCCCCACCACACACTAGCCTGGAGGGTGAGCTAGCAGATTTCCAAATTTCTCTGAGCTTTTGTTTCCTCGTCTGGACCTCTATCGCAGGGTCCTGGTGAAATAAAACTAGGTAATCCAGGAACAATATTGAGTTCAGTGCCCAGCACATAACAGGTGCGCAATGGCTGATAACGATGGACAGACATTTGGCGATATTTATCAAACTTAGAGATGCATACACGTATTTCCCTATAATGCTACTTCTAGGAATTTATCCCCCAAATGTCCTCACATGTACAAAATGACACACATTCAAGGTCATTCTTCACAGATCTGTTTGCAGCAACCAGAGACTGGAAATGACCCAACTGTCCATCTCCAGGGGTTGGTCACATGGATTGTGACCTGTCCACTCATGTAACAGTCCTCTTTTTGCGGGGGGTGGGGGCGGCGGGGAGCAGCCTGTGGCGTGGCTTGAGGGATTTGAGTTCCCCGACCAGGGATTGAACCTGGACCCGGGCAGCGAAAGCGCCCAGTCCTAACCACTGGACCGCCAGGGAATTCCCGTTAACAGTCCTCTTCAGCTGAAACAAGAATGAGGGTGCCCTTGTGTATTGGTACCGGGGACCTGATCGCACAGGAGCTGCAAGGGGTAAACACGGCCCTGCACAACAAAGTCAGTGCCCTAGGAAAGGAGTGAGGCCCAGCATCACAGGGGCCTGGGGTCCACTGGCCCGGGGAGGGGGAGGGTGTGCCAGGAAGGGTGGCATGCAGGACCAGGGTAGTGGACACACACACGCCTGGAGGTAGAGATTCTCTCCTGCAGAAAGGAACTGTCTTGGGGCAAGGTGGTGCACACAACTCTGTGGGGCTGGGATGATGCAACCGGTCACCATGGCAACAACGGGCAGTTGTAATTTTCAGAAGGTGGGCAGTGCCCCAGCACAGGAAGAGGCCGCAGGCCCCCTGCAGGACTGCCTCTGGGAGGCGCCTCAGTCACCCTGAGTGTGCATGTGGCCACAGCAGTGTGACTCCCCGTCTGTAAAATGAGGATCTGACCCGTGAGGTCTCTGCACCTTGGGGCCTGGGAGGAGAGATGGAGGGAAAGGCTGGGAGTATGCGATAGAGCAGGCACAGGGCTCCACTGATGCAAAGGCTGTTAGCCTCCCACAGCGGGCCCAGAGGGATGGCCTCATCCCTTTTCTGTTCCCTGTCGCCCTCATTAGAGAGGGCTGCGTGCAGCCCTAAGCTTCTGTCACCAGAGCATCTTCCAGATGAGTAGATACGGACTAGAGAAAAGAAAGAAGGCAGACCGAGTTTCCTTCGGGCATGGGGCTTCCCAGCCATGTTGCCCACAGGGGCTGCAGCCTGAACCCAGGTGTGAGCCCCCGCCAGTCTGTCCGCCTGCTTTCCAGGCCCCTTGCCTCCACCCCAGCCCTTCCAGCCTTTTTTTCCGGTTTATTTATTTATTTTTTTTTTTGTGGTGCACACGGGCTTTCTCTAGTTGCGGTGAGCTTTCTCTTCTTTGCTCTACGCGGGCTTCTCATTGCAGCGGCTACTCTTGTTGCAGAGCACGGGCTCCAGGCAGACGGGCTTCAGTAGTTGTGGCTCATGGGCTCTAGGGTTCACGGGCTTCAGTAGTTGTGGCGCCTGGGCTTAGTTGCTCTGCGCCTTGTGGGGTGGGATCTTCCCAGACCAGGGCTCAAACCCATGTCCCCTGAATTGGCAGGCGGATTCTTAACCACTGCGCCACCAGGGAAGTCCAACCCTTCCAGCTTTGAACCTGCTTGCAAAGTCATCCTACCACCCCTGGCTCCCCAGGAAGGCACCACCCCACCCCGACTGTTGGTCTTGCCCCTTGGCCTGAAGTCAATCTCCCTTGGGACCAGCTATGAGGGAGGTGAGGATGGGGGTCTGATTCTGGTGCTCAGCATCTCCCAGGCCTGACCCTTTTGGGAAGGGTTGCAGGGGATCTCTGACCTCTGGACGTGGCGACCCCGGTCCAGTGGGCAGCCCCTCCTCTGTCCACATGGGACCAGGACACACAAGGCTCTTTCCGCTGTGGAGACACTGTGTAGATGGATACAGGGTTAGGAGCAGGCAAGGATATTGGGGGTGTCCTGTCTGCTTCCCTCCTCCTGCAGGTTCTCCAGGGCATGCCCTGCCCCCTCTGCCCCTGCCTGGTTAGACCAGGCTGGCTCCAGGCATAGGCCTCCCTGTCCCTGCTTCTCCATGGCTGTCTCACTGACACCCCACAACCTGTGCATCAGCCCTGTCAAGAGCCGGGTCCCCACCATCCCCACCCTGCTCCACTCACACAGGGACCAGGGGCTGGAATGAGGAGGGACTTAGAGCTCCAGCTCTGTCCTGGGGCGGCAGGGAGGGTGGGCCACAGTTGTGTGCAACAGCTACCACACTTATCATGAATAATGGGGAAAATCCACTCAACGTTTTAGGTCAAAGTACATCTTGTACTTTGTACGGATTTGCAGGATGCCCTCTTGAGTCTTATTCACTCTCAGTTGGCGGGGGGGATGGGTTTGGAGACACCCCTCCCCCGAAGTGTGAACTGATGCTCCTTTGTCTTTCACAGACACCTGTGCTAGTGTGTGATCCCCATCACTACAGGAATAGTTTTATCTTCTGCAGAGGGAGTTTTTTGGGGGAGAGTGGTTTGAATGGCAAGGCTTTGGGGGAGCCTGAGTTCCTCTGCCCCTCCCTCTCTCCCAGGTGGAGTCAGACCCCGATGCCCCTCTCCCAGCCAGGTGGGCCCTGGTGAGGCGCAGGGCTCTGGGCTGTCGGCATAACCGCTCCCGGGGTACGGGTGATTCCTGCGGGCTTGGCTTGGGGTCAGGGCTGCCCACAGTCGTGTTTGGGGTGTGGTCCCTTTATGCTGTACAAGCACAAAACCATCCCCCCATAGTCTTGAACTAACCAAGAATATCTGCCCCAGCCAAATGGCAGAAATACTGTGAGAAGTGAAGCATCTGTCATTTAGAGATAAGACTCTATTTTAGGTTGAACCTGTTTAAAGATTATGTTCCTTTCATTCGAAATGCCACCTGGCAGTGCCAGCCTACGGGCACTTTGCAGCTTTGGGGACGAGTGTTCGATCTCTCCGGGCCTCAGTGGCCCTGTCTGAGAGTCCAGGGGGTGGGCTCAGACCCTCACCTTCCACCTGGACCCTGCGGGCATAGACGCTGGCCCCTTTCCGCCCAGGCCCTGAGGACATGAGATGCTCCACCCCAAGCCCCTGAGAGCAAGAGGCACCCCCCACCCAGGCCCTGAGGGCATTCTGGCTTTGTCTAGACAATGGCTGTGGGGCACGAACAGGATGCCAGAGGTTCCCTCCCTGCTTTGACAGTGGAAGCCCGGGGAACCTACAGCAACAAGGTCCAGAAACAAGCATGCTCATCTCACCTCTGGGCCAGGGACCAAGCAGGGACCGCCCTGAGGCCTGTGCTCCTACTGCCCCCTGCCCTCCCAGCACAGGCCTCAGTGACTCCTTCCGGGTTCTCCACGGCACAGATGACAACACTGGCTCTGAGAGGTGGCCTGGGCCTTCCGTTCCCACTTCCAACCTGCTGGCCTCACCCCCTTCCCCTAGCCCGCAGCTTCTCCATGGCCACACTCCAGGGAGGACCTAGGGAATCCCGCTCTGCAGAAGCTAATCCCTGGGAGCTGGACCCTCACTGTGTCAGGGAGGGATGAGGGACCCTCCAGCCTGGCCTGGACAGACAGCACACCTGGGCGTATTTTTCTGCTCTGGGGTCTTCTCTGCCCACACCCTCTCCCAGTGACCTGCACACTGGGGCTGCTTCTGTTCATTTGCCCTCCGGCCTTCCTCCCAGGCTGTGACTTCTTCAGGGTTGGGCCCAGAGGAGGGCTCGTGGCATCCTGTGAGGGCGTGCCTGCTCCCACGGTCCCACAGTATCCCTGCCCCTCCCCCAGGCACACAGAAAAGTGTGGACTGGTCAGAGGATGAATTTCCCAAACCCAGAAGCATCTCTCCACTTACCTCACCTTGATTAGGGGGGTCGCTAAGGTGTTGGGGGTGTAAGGGGGGGCGGCCCTCAGGGCTGGGGCCTTTCTCTACTGGTCTGGGAAAGTCTGTCTCAACCACCAGTCCCATCTAATCATCCACAGAACTGAAATGAGTTAAACTCTTTGAGAGAGGCAGGCCCAGGTAGAAAGGCCTTTTTTTGCATTTTTTAAAAAGCCTGATGAAAATCCAATACAATAAACATCTGAGGGTGCTGCTTCTTAAATTAAGTTTGACATGTTACTATGTCATTTGAAAAGTAGAACCAAAACAGACGTCCCCCTGCATTTCTTTCCTAAACATTTCAGTGAATGAAAAGCCATTTTCTTGCGAGGTCTTTTATGGAGAACCCTGCACTCTGGACCCTCCCTCCAGGAGGCCTGATCTGGTGGGGACCCACTCCAGGCCTGATAAGATCTCAGGCAGTGGGTTTGGTCCTATTAAGGCCCTGCGGACTCATCCCCAGCAGGCAGGGGACAGTCGGTGCCCACTGGACCAGGGACAGCTCTTTTTCTCAGATCCAGGACAAGTTTCTTAGGCATGACGCATCTCCCCTCCCCTTGAATGCTCTACTTAAAGAGGACACCCAGGCAAGTGGGGAGGGGGACAATGTGGGTAGCTCACCAGCACTGCCCTTGACCTCTGAGGGAAGAAATGAGAAGGGGTCTTCCCTCCCAGGGTGCTCCCGAGAGCCGGGCTGGCTGGACATCCAGGCCCCGGCTCTGACCCGGTACCCAGACGTGCCCCACACAGGTTGGAGACCGACCAGGGCAGGACAGGAGCAGAGCGGGCACTGTCCCTTCTGGGCACACACTTCACCCACACTCGGCCTTGCTCAGAGCTTCAGTCGTCATTGAGGAACCCTAACAGTCAGCTCTCTCTCCGGACCAGAGGGGAGAAAACCCAGGGCCCGAGGAGACCTCCTCCTCTGCCCCAGTGACAGCACTGGAGACTCAGACCTTTCCTGAGACCCCAGCCAGGCCTGGCCAGTGCTGTGGAGTCAGCATTGGGGGCCTCCATGAACCAATTTTTTTTTAAAAGAGATGAAAATAGACTTACCAACTTGTTTGTTTTTCTTTTTTGGCCGTGCAGCTTGTGGGGTCTTAGCTCCCCAACCAGGGATCGAACCCACCCCCTCGTCAGTGAAAGCACGGAGTCCTAACCACTAGATGGCCAGGGAATTCCCTGCCTACTTCTTAGTTGTCAGTTAAAGGCGTTATGACAAAAACAGCCTCTACCTACCATGATGATTTCATTGAAAAAGAATGTTTTTACATCTGAAAAAAAATATTTAAAAAAATAGATACATTCAGCTTTATACAAATTGACCAGGCTGCCCTTGTTTTCTCATTTTCCCTGAGACCAGGGGGCTCTGAGTTGGCCTGGCGGGGTGGCTTGGTGGTGCCAGGGCACCCTGCAGGCCCTGCTAGTTGGGGGACGGACAGCCAGGTCTCTGCTGAGGTTGCCCACTCCCTGGACACAGACCCCCCAGGGTCCCAGGGGTCCTGGGAAGCAGCGAGGCCAGCCCAGGAGTTTTCTGGACAGTATCTGGCCCGGGCCCCGGAGGCCTGAGCAGGGCGCATCCTCCCTCCCCAGCCTGGCATCTCTGGCCTCCAGGGCTGGCACCACCGGCCGGCCAGGGCTGCCCCAAACACGCGGCCTGTGCTGTGAGCCAGCTGCCAAACAAAGGAGCGCTGTGGGCCTCCGCCTGGGGGGTGAGCACGTGACGGCAGAGGGTGGGCGGTGGGCCGGATGGCTGTGCCCGGCCGCCTTCCTCCTGTCCAGGGCTCCCCGTCCTTGCATCTGACCCCACAAAGCAGGAGCCCTGCCAGACAGGGTTTGGGGGTTCGCAGGGACAGAAGAAAACACAGAGTTGTTATACCCTGGGGGAGGCCTCTTGTCCAGGGCCTTTGAGCTGGGGTCTTCCTGGGGTCTGCCCAGCACCTGGGCCTGGACTCCATCCGAGCCTTGCTCTTTGCCCCCCGTCACCGACGCCTTCTCCAAGAGAGGGCCTCGGGGTCCAGCATCCTCAGAGCCATGGTCCCGGGCAAGGGTGCGCTGTGGGCCCCAGCCTGCCCCCAGCCCAGGGCCCCCGACAGTCATTCTCCCTTCCCAGGGCATGGGGGGCTCTGACATGGGGCCCCCCGCCTGTGCCACACTTGGCAGCCAGGAAGAAAACAGAGCCCCAGCACCCCAGCTGTGACCCCAGCAGTGCGGCTTCCACACGAAACAGAAAAGAGCAAGATCGCTCTGCCCATGTCCGCCGACTCCTGCAGGGAGCCCACAGATCTGCTCGGGGCTCTCACCGTCTGAAAGCCAAACCAACCCCAAATACCCAGACCAAAAAGCAGAGGGTCTTCCGGAACCCAGCATGTGCACGCCCACCACGGCATGCCTCTCCTTCCCAAACTCCGAATGACAAGGGAACGGTTGGTGTATTGAAACATCTTCTATACCATGGAATATTCCACTGTTGAAAAAATACTTACAAAAAACCCCAAACCAATATGAAAAGCATACAGACCCCAGCTATTTCTCTGAAGACCCCATCTTGGTGAAGGGGCCACCACCCTCCTCCTGGCCTAGCACCTCCCCAGGGTCCTCCCTCCCCTTGTTCTCTGCATCCCTCTGTCACACACCGTATGGGGGCCGGTGCCCCCCTCAGAGTCCTCCTCCAGGGGGGGCCCCTCCCCAAGGTGGACACGCCCACCCAGAGCCCACACCCCTTGAAAGCAGAACCTGGGACCCGCAAGTTCCCTGCCGATTGTCCCCACCTGCTTCCTGGGCTTTCGAGAGTCGGTGTGAAGGGAGCAGGTGGGCTGGCCAGGCTGCTTCCCTGGGCTGACCTGGGCATCTAGGACACTCCCTTTGGGCCTGGCCTGGTGGTTGTATGTCAAGGTGAGTGAGTAGAAGGTATTTCATCAACAGTGTGTCCGGCTTGACTGGTCACTTTCCCACGCTAGGACGCTGGACAGGTGGCCTTGCTCAGTGCTCTGCCCGGCAGGCATGCAGGACACCTTGGCCAGTGGCTTTCAGATCAGTCCCCTCCCTGGGCACTGCTGCCTGAGCTGCGGGTTGCACTCGCCAGCCCTCCTCCCCTGATGCTGACATGAGGCCAGACCTTGCTCCTTCCAGAGGCTCTGCGCACAGAAGGAGCAGCTCCAGCCTGGATACTCGGGGACGGATCCCGCCCCTGCACCCACCTCCTCCCTCCCCATGCACCCTGGGCACGTTAACCCCATGCCCTTGCGTGCAGTCCTCCAGGGTTTAGAAGTGACCTCCCTCTTGGTCCCCCACTCTCTTCTCCCCACCCCTGGAGAGCACAGGGGCTGCCTACCCATCCAATTTGAGGCCAATTTTGATTCGGGTCGCCCTCTTCTCCCCGATGATTTGGGGATCAGCCCTGAGGGTCATGGCCAGCCTTCCTAACCCTCATCCCCTTCCCGTCCTGCCAATAAGATGGGAGCACAAGTCTGATGGGAGTCCCCGGGGAAGGCTTCCTCTCTGAAAAGATAGCCTCACAGATGTTGCCATGCCGGGATGTCACCTCTTTTACCAGCCGAGGGTGAAGCTACACCTTGAGGAGGGTTGAGCCTGGCATAAGGTGGCCACTGCTGTCCTTGCCTCTCCCTGGACTTCCTGACACGAAACGGTCATCTCCGGATGCTCTGTCCAGCTTGAGCCTGGGTCTTTGTCACTTGCAGCCCAACGCACGCCCTGCATGTAGCCCTGCCCCCACCCAGGATCAGCCCCTCCCGTGGTGTTCAGCCCTCACAGTGCATCCCTGAGGGCAGAGGTCATCTCTTGCCCATCACCACACCATGCCCTCACCCACCCCTGCCCCCGTGTGCTGGCTGCAGGCCAGACCCCTCCAGCGGTGTTCGATAGACTTTGCTGGAACAACGCATTTCTTGTAAAAATGTCCATGGGTGAACCTGCCTGTTCTGTTGGGCAACATCCTCAAGATCCATGTGGTATTAGATTTCTGAGCTAGGAAAACATTTCTCTCTCCCTAGAGATTAATTAACAGCTTCTATTACAGGCCTGCAGTCTCTATGCACAGTTCCAAAATCTAAATATTTCTGAAAACCAAAATTTTTCCCGTAAATTAGTGGCGGACTCATTTGGTGGCAAAACCTGCCCAGATATAAGGATTGTCAGAGTCTTAGAGTGAATATTTACCCATTTCACCGCAGAAACGTAAATGCACTTGATAATGCGTTGCTGCCTCAAGTCTTGTAAGGGTGTTGACATGCAGTATATGCACTTTATTCCTCGTCTAAAATCCAAAGGTTCTGAATTCAGAAAAACCTCCTCCCCCAAGGGCTTCTGGTAAGGACTCAACAGACTGTGGTAAATAGCAGGAAATTTGTAACATGTTTATTTTCCTTTTTTTGCCCTGGCTGCCAAGAAGGTCAGATTTAAATAATTAAACTTATTCACGACAATTAACCTTTGTCTAAAGTTTCTTAGTAGAATTATCCTGTCTTCTTATAACTTGCCTTTAAAAAATCATCTGTGCAATACAGCTTTCTTGAATTTGTGTATTTGATTTGAATTTTACCTTATTATTATTAGTCACATTATTATTATTTAAGCAAAATGAGTATAAACTTATCACAAATGAGTGAATCCAGAGGACAGATGGGTCCTAAGTGTCCCTGTCTGCCAACCTGCCTCCTGGGGGGGTAGGGATGGGGGTGGGGCTGACATGATTATGGATCGTGTCTCTGCGCCTCGCTGTACGCCCAGGGGAAACAAGAGACACTCCCCTGCCACCCCTGTGACCTCCATCCTGGTAGCTTTTCAGTCAGTGCATCCACTCTTGACAAACATCCAGCCACCACACAGATGCAGGGACAGCCCACTTCAAGTCAGTGCTGATAACTTGCTTCCACGTTTGCATTGTTGACAGACTTCTCCTCAGTTCTTCCATCAGATCCATCTTACTAGAAAACCTCAAAAATAATGTCTGCACAAGTCATACATAGGGAGTCAATTTTATTTTATTTATTTATTTTTTTGCGGTACGCGGGCCTCTCACTGTCGTGGCCTCTCCCGTTGCGGAGCACAGGCTCCGGACGCGCAGGCTCAGCGGCCATGGCTCACGGGCCCAGCCGCTCCGCGGCATGTGGGATCTTCCCAGACCGGGGCACGAACCCGTGTCCCCTGCATCGGCAGGCGGACTCTCAACCACTGCGCCACCAGGGAAGCCC
>RJWK010016489.1:0-25505 GCA_004363435.1 Platanista minor | reverse complement strand
TATATGTAATATAGTCAAGAAAATCAACTGAAAAACAAATACAAGTAATAAAAGAATTCAGTAAGTGAGGTAGTTACAAAGTCAATATATGAAAATCAATAACATTCAGAAAAATTTAAAAATCTAATGAACAAAAAGATCCCATCCCCAATACCAACACAAGTTACATGTCCAGGAATTAAACTAATATGGAATGTGCAAGAAAATTCTAAAATTTTATTGAGGGATTTAAACAAAGCCTGAATAAATGGGGGAAAAATATCATGTTCCAGGATAAAAAGACTGAAGATTATAAAGATGTCAATTTTTAGGATGTCAAATTGCTCTAGAAAGCAAATGCAACTCCAATCTAAATCATAATATAGAATGTTTTATGGAATCTGATAAGCTGATTCTAATTCATCTAGAAAATATGTTAGAAAAGCCAGGATAACATGAAAAGCAAAATAAACAGTTGCCCTACAAAATATTGAAACATATAAAGCAAATGTAGTTAAAAGTGTGTTGCTGACCCACTCCTATACACTGAATATTTGTGTCCCCCCAAAACTCTTAAGTTGAAATCTATTGCCCAATGTGATGATATTTGGAGGTGGGGCCTTTGGGAGGTGATTAGGTCCTAAGGATGAAGCTCTCATGAATGGGATTAGTATCCTTATAAAAGAGACTCCAGAGAGCTCCCTTGCCTTCTCTGCCATATGAGGACACAGCAAGAAGACAGCTGTCTATGAACCAGGAAGGGGCTCTCACCAGGTAACAAATATGCTAGCACTTTGATCCTAGGCTTCCCAGCCTCCAGAACTGTGAGAAATAAATAATATTGTTATAAATCAGCCAGTCTACTACTTTGTTATAGCAGCCCAAATGGACTAAGACACACAGTGATAGATAATAGATCAATAGCATAAAACAGAGTCCAGAATAAGACTATAATAGGTGGCATTTCAAATCAAGTGAGAAAGGATGAAGAATTTAAAGAATGATATTGGGACAACAATAAATAAATAAATATCTATAAAACAACAACAAAAAAAACATGAAATTATGAATCTAACTCATAAACAGATTAAAAGTCTACCAAAACAACAACACTATAAAAGTTTTAAACTTATGTTGTTTTTCAACTTGCTTGAATCTAGGTTAGCAAAAGCCAGAGTAAGTTTATGTTGTTTGCAACCAAAAGGACTTGACACAGAACCCTTACCAGAATTTGGCATATTTAAAAAAAATTGATACAGAAAAAAAATACAATAAACAATAAGATAAGCAATGATGAGAAAATATTAGCAAGATGTAAGCAAAGTATGAGTCCATATTATATTAAAAACTCCTATATATAAACAAAAAATACAAATAATACTGTGGAAAATTGGACAATATATATGAACAAGTAATTCATTGATGAAATATAAATATCTAATAAACATATGAAAAAAAGTTCAACCTCACTAGCAATAAAGAAACACAAATTAAATAACAATGAAGTAACATTTTTTTTCTGCTGAAAAAAAAGGGAAAATTTGAGAAAAATTAAGAAGACTCCAGGATTAACAAGATGTAAGGAAATGACCACTATATAAACTATTGGCCAAATATAAATTAACCCTATCTTCTCAAAGGACAATTTGGTATAATGTCCATCAAAATTTTAAATTGGTATTTACTTTCTTTTCAGCAATTCCACTTCTAGGAGTTTATCCTATGGAAAACATATGTACACAAGAATATAAATAAAATTACTATGTGTAATCATAAATACTGGAATAATCTAAATGTTGAAAAGAGAAATGGTTAAGTAAATTATAGCATATTCTTAGTAAGGAAGATTTTGCCTCAGTTAAGAACAAGATAGATCGATATGCATTAACATGGAACAATTTCCAGTATATAAAATTAACGGGCAAAAGTCACAGACCAATATATTTATTATATTACTTACATTAAAAATGAGTCTATTAAAAGATAGTTTTAAAACTACATGGTATATATAAACATTACATATATTTAAAGGATGTATCTATAATAAAGTTTAAGGCAAAATGAAGGATATAGAAAGATATATACCAAACTATTAAAAGTGTTTTTTAATTTTTTTATCTCCAGTAAGAAGAAAGCAATCAGAAGGATAAAAAAAGGACTTTCTTGCCTTTTCTTCTATATATCAATAATTCTTTTATTTCGTATGTTTATGTATTATTTATATAATACAATATATTATTCAAGAGAGTGGGAGTAACACCAAACAAAAGAATCTGACAGGCAAAAACACTCCAAATTTAAATTTTAAACTAAATACTTTAAATTTTAAATTTTTCCACTCAAACATTATTAAATACTTTACTATTCAGACTTGAAATTCAAGAAAACATAACAGGGGCTTCCCTGGTGGCGCAGTGGTTGAGAGTCCGCCTGCCAATGCAGGGGACACGGGTTTGTGCTGCGGAGCGGCTGGGCCCATGAGCCATGGCTGTTGAGCCTGCGTGTCCGGAGCCTGTGTTCCGCAACGAGAGAGGCCACAGCGGTGAGAAGCCCGCACAGCAAAAAAAAAAAAAAAAAAAGAAAAAAAGAAAATACAAAAAAATTCTCTTAGCAAGGGACTAAGAATTGACATTTAATGTAATTATTCAAATTTGTAATAAAATTTAATAGGAGTACTTAATCCTAAGAGATTTAAGAAAGTTTCTACTTTATAAGGACATGATTTTATTATATTCATTAGTTCATAGTTTACTAACATCAACTGTCGATATTTTAAATGGAGACATATTCATTCAAAGGAAAAGCCATGAAACAACAGCAAAATCCCTTTTGTAGAAGTGTTTGTATAAGCTCAGTGAGGTGTCTTTAGGCAGACTAACTTGCTGATTAGACTCAACAGCATTAGAAAACCAATCTTTAATTTTATTCCAGTTTCAGTGATTTAGAATCATGTGCCAATTTTAATGTTTTGGTCTCCTTTTCATAACATGAAAGACTTATTCTATAAATTTAAATACTCAAGCACATTTAAAAACAAATGTTAGATATCAAAACTACCAAAATTCACCTGATTTTTTTTTTTTCTTTTGCGGTACGGGGGCCTCTCACTCTTGTGGCCTCTCCCGTCGTGGAGCACAGGCTCTGGACGCGCAGGCTCAGCGGCCATGGCTCACGGGCCCAGCCGCTCCATGGCATGTGGGATCTTCCCAGACCGGGGCACAAACCCGTGTCCCCTGCATCGGCAGGCGGACTCTCAACCACTGCACCACCAGGGAAGCCCCTCACCTGATTTTTGATAGACAAATCTTCCTAATGATAAAATTAAGATACATATCTGGGGAAAAGTTAAATCAACCCATCACAACTTATAGTTACTGAATCAATTGGTTTCTAATTATTGATAGAAATATACACCTCAAAGGAATGCTCAACTTATATTTAAGAAGTATATTTAGTAATCAGTAATAGTTAATAAACAAACTCAAATGTATTAAGGTGTAAATTATACTTGATGCAGAGAATTCTAGAAAAACAAAGTCAAGTCTATATTCTGTACTTTTCTTCCAAACTAAATAAATGACAGAAAAGAATAACATATTCTAACCTTTCCATTTTGGATTCATTGTCAATTTTGTACTGTTCAAAATCTTGGCTAAGAGACTCTAGCGTTTCTTGAAGGCTCTTTTCACGTTCTACACTTCCTTGATAAAATTTCATCTCTTTTTCCATCGCTTTCACTTTTTCTTCCATAGCCTTAAACTCATGAAGAATTAAATAGCTGACTCCACAGTACTTACAAACTTTTTCTTCAGGACACATCTAGAAAATAGAACAGACATTTACTGAAATGATATTTTTTTAATTCTAAAACATAACATTCAACTGAAGATGTTATTGTAACCAGGTTGGTTAAATGAAGTAAATGTATACTGTGCTATGCCATGGAGTAATAATTGCAACATTGCATACATCTGGATAAAATTTTTAAAACTGGCATGATATCGACTGACACAAAATCTTGGAATTAGAATACAGTTGTTCAGAGTAATAATTTCTCCACAGTATCTCTAAGAAAGATTTACTCTTGAAATATTTTCCAAAAAATAAAACTAAAAATGATGAAAACATCTTTACAATTCTTATTTTAAGATGATTTTTCCACGATGTGGGAATAAATCACTGGCCTTTCACTGCCAACTGCACTGTGATCCTGGAGATGCTTCTTAGCTTCGTCAGATCTCATTTCCCTCATTTATAAAATTATGGCATTGGGCCATAATGAACTCTAAGTTCCTGTTCAGTTTTTTAACATTTTAAGATTTTTATAGAATTGAACATTCTGTCATAAAACCAGAAATAGGAGAAACACTTTGAACCTAATCTCTTCTGCCTAAATCAGATAGTACTTTTCCCCTCAGGTAGGTATGATTATACCTATTTTACACTTAAGGAAATGGGGACTACTGAAGTAAGATAACCAGCTGCTAAGTAGAGAAGTCAGCATTAAACCCAAGTCTATTTTAAAATCAGCACTTACGCCTGTAACCATTTGTATCATATTTATCTACCATGTGAACGTCAGCTAAATCCTCTTACTTCCTTCAGATAATATGCTTATATATCTTTGGCCAGATAGGGGCAGTGAAAAATGGAATTTTAGCAAAGTCAGGAGAGAGGTAATTCTTTTTTCTGTCTAAAGTATATAAATATTCTTCAAGTAGCCTCTACTTGTCTCACTATTCACAAAGATAGGACAAAGCTTTGTTAAATATTTGTTCCAGGGTATTAAAATTAAAGCAAAACTTAGATTATACAAAGAATGCTTACTCTTAATGCAACCTCCCTTAGGACTGTAGAAACTGCTCCTATAACTGAGTGATGCCACCATATCTGCCTATCAGTGCCATCCACCATCTGTGCCTAACCATGCCATTATACAAGAGATGGTTGAAACAAACTAATAATAATTTTTGAGAGGGCAGACAGTGGAAGCAAAAAGAAGTACAATCCTGCAACCTGTGGAACAAAAAACACATTCACAGAAAGATAGACAAGATGGAAAGGCAGAGGGATATGTACCACGTGAAGGAACAAAATAAAACCCCAGAAAACAACTAAATGAAGTGGAGATAGGCAACCTTCCAGAAAAAGAATTCAGAATAATGATATTGAAAATGATAAAAAAAACCTCAGAAAAAGCGTGGAGGCAAAGATCAAGAATATGCAAGAAATGTTTAAGAAAGAGCTAGAAGAATTAAAGAACAAACACCTAAAGAATGAAAGAACAAACAAACAGAGATAAACAATACAATAAGTGAAATGAAAAATACATGAGAAGGAATCAATAGCAGAATAACTGAGGCATAAGCACAGATAAGTGACCTGGAAGACAGAATGGTGGAATTCACTGCCACGGAACAGAATAAAGAAAAAAGAATGAAAAGAAATAAAGACAGCCCAAGAGACCTCTGGGACAACATTAAATGTAACAACATTTGCATTATAAGGGTCCCAGAAGGAGAAGAGAGGGAGAAAGGACCTGAGAAAATATTTTATGAGATTATAGTCTAAAACTTCCCTAACATGGGAAAGGAAATAGCCACCCAAGTCCAGTAAGTGCAGAGAGTCCCAGGCAGGATAAACCCAAGGAGAAACACATTGAGACACATAGTAATCAAACTGACAAAAATTAAACCCAAAGAAAAATTATTGAAAGCAACAAGGGAAAAATGACAGATAACATACAAGGGAACTCCCATAAGGTTAACAGCTGATTTCTCAGCAAAAACTCTCCAAGCCAGAAGGGAGTGGCACGATATATTTAAACTGATGAAAGGGAAGAACCTATAACCAAAATTACTCTACCCAGCAAGTATCTCATCAGATTCTTCAGAGAAATGAAAGCTTTACAGACAAGTAAAAGCTAAGAGAATTCAGCACCACCAAACCAGCTCTACAACAAATGCTAAAGGAACTTCTCTAACTAGGAAACACAAGAGAAGAAAAGGACCTACAAAAACAAACACAAACCAATTAAGAAAATGGTAATAGGAACATATATATCAATAATTACCTTAAACGTGAATGGATTAAATGCTCCAGTCAAAAGACACAGGCTTGCTGAATGGATAAAAAAACAAGATCCATATAAATGCTGTCTACAAGAGACCCACTTCAGACCTAGGGACACATACAGACTGAAAGTGAGGGGATGGAAAAAGACATTCCATGAAAATGGAAATCAAAAGAAAGCTGGAGTAGCAACACTCATCAGGTAAAATAGACTTTAAAATAAAAAATGTTATAAGAGACAAGGAAGGACACTACATAATGAGCAAGGGATCAATCCAAGAAGAAGATATAACATATGCACCTACCATAGGAGCACCTCAATACATAAGGCAACTGCTAACTTCTAAAAAAGAGGAAATCAACAGTACCACAATAATAATGGGGGACTTTAACACCCCACTTACACCAATGGACAGATCATCCAAACAGAAAATTAATAAGGAAACACAAGCTTTAAATGACCCAATAGACCAAGTAGATTTTATTGATATTTATAGGACATTCCATCCAAAAACAGCAGATTACACTTTCTTCTGAAGTGCACACAGAACATTCTCCAGGACACATCACATCTTGGTCACAAATCAAGCCTCAGTAAATTTAAGAAAATTGAAATCATATCAAACACCTTTTGTGACCACAACGCTATGAGATTAGAAATGAATTACAGGGAAAAAAAACATAAAAAACACAGACACATGAAGGCTAAACCATATGTTACTAAATAACCAAGAGATCACTGAAGAAATCAAAGCAGAAATCAAAAAATACCCAAGACAAATGACAATGAAAACATGATGATCCAAAACCTATGGGATGCAGCAAAAGCAGTTCTAAGAGGGAAGTTGATAGCAATACAAGCCTACCTCAAGGAACAAGAAAAATCTCAAATAAACAATCTAACCTTACACCTAAAGGAACTAGAGAAAGAAGAACAAACAAAACCCAAAGTTAGTAGAAGGAAAGAAATCATATAGATGAGAGCAGAAATAAACAGAAACAAAGAAAACAATAGCAAAGATCAATAAAACTAAATGCTGGTTCTTTGAGAAGATAAGCGAAATTGATAAACCTTAGCCAGACTAATCAAGAAAAAGAGGGAGTAGACTCAAAGCAATAAAACTAGAAAAGAAAAAGGAGAAGTTACAATGGACACCGAAGAAATACAAAGCATCATAAGAGACTACCACAAGCAAGTCTATGCCAATAAAATGTATAACCTGGAAGAAATGGACAAATTCTTAGGAAGGTATAACCTTCCAAGACAGAACCAGGAAGAAATATAAAGTATGAACACACAAATCACAAGTAATGAAATTGAAACTGTGATTAAAAATCTTCCAACAGGGCTTCCCTGGTGGCACAGTGGTTGAGATGCAGGGGACAAGGGACAAGTGCCGATGCAGGGGACAAGGGTTTATACCCTGGTTCGGGAAGATCCCACATGCCGCGGAGTGGCTGGGCCCGTGAGCCATGGCCACTGAGACTGCATGTCCAGAGCCTGTGCTCCACAACAGGAGAGGTCACAGCAGTGAGAGGCAAAAAAAAAAAAAAAAAAAAAAATCTTCCAACAAACAAAAGTTCAGGACCTGATGGCTTCACAGGTGAATTCTATCAAACATATAGAGAAAAGCTAAGACCCATTCTTCTCAAACTCTTCCAAAAAATTGCAGAGGAAGCAAAACTCCCAAACTCATTCTATGAGGCCACCATCACCCTGATACCAAAACCAGAAAAAGATACTACAAAAAAAGAAAATTACAGACCAATATCACTCATGAATATAGATGCAAAAGTCCTCAACAGAATAATAGCAAACAGAATCCAACAACACACTAAAAGGATGATACACCATGATCAAGTGGGATTTATCCCAGGGATGCAATGATTCTTCGATATATGCAAATCAATCAATGTGATACACCAAATTAACTAATTGAAGAAGAAAAACTATATGATCATTTCAATAGATGCAGAAAAAGCTTTTGACAAAATTCAACACTTATTTATGATAAAAACTCTCCAGATAGTAGGCATAGAGGGAACCTACCTCAACATAATAAAGGCCATATATGACAAACCCACAGCAAACATCATTCTCAATGGTGGAAAAACTGAAAGCATTTCCTGTAAGATCAGGAAGAAGACAAGGATGTCCACTCTTGCCACTATTATTCAACATAGTTTTGGAAGTCCTAGCCACAGCAATCAGAGAAGAAAAAGAAATAAAAGGAATACAAATTGGAAAAGAAGAAGTAAAACTGTCACTGTTTGCAGATGACATGATACTATACATAAAGAATCCTAAAGATGCTGCCATAAAACTACTAGAGCTAATCAATGAATTTGGTAAAGTAGCAGGATACAAAATAAATGCACAGAAATCTCTTGCATTCCTATACACTAATGATGAAAAATCTGAAAGAGAAATTAAGGAAACACTCCCATTTACCACTGCAACAAAAAGAATAAAATACCTAGGAATAAACCTACCTAGGGAGACAAAAGACTTGTATGCAGAAAACTATAAGACACTGATGAAAGAAATTAAAGAGGATACAAACAGATGGAGAGATATATCATGTTCTAGGATTGGAAGAATCAATATTGTCAAAATGACTATAGTACCCAAAGCAATCTGCAGATTCAATGCAATCCCTATCAAATTACCAATGGCATTTTTTACAGAACTAGAACAAAAAAAATCCTAAAACTTGTATGGAGACACAGAAGACCCTGAATAGCCTTGATGGAAAAAAACAGCTGGAGGAATCATGCTCCCGGACTTCAGACTATACTACAAAGGTACAGTAATCAAGACAGTATGGTACTGGCACAAAAATGGAAATATAGATGAATGGAACAGGATAGAAAGCCCAGAGATAAACTCATGCACCTATGGTCACCTAATCTATGACAAAGGAGGCAAAGATATACAATGGAGAAGATAGTCTTTTCAGTAAGTGGTGCTGGGAAAATTGGACAGCTACATGTAAAGGAATGAAATTAGAACACTCCCTAACACCATACACAAAAATAAACTCAAAATGGATTAGAGACCTAAATGTAAGATGGGACACTATAAAAGTCTTAGAGGAAAACATAGGAAGAACACACTTTGACATAAATCACAGCAAGATCTTTTTTGATCCACCTCCTAGAGTAATGGAAATAAAAACAAAAATAAACAAATGGGACCTAATGAAACTTAAAATCTTTTGCAAAGCAAAGGAAACTACAAACAAGACGAAAAGATAATCCTCAGAATGGGAGAAAATATTTGCAAATGAATCAACAGACGAAGGATTAATCTCCAAAATTTATAAACTGCTCATGCAGCTCAATATTAAAAAAACAAACAACCCAATCCAAAAATGGACAGAAGACCTAAATAGACATTTCTCCAAAGAAGACATACAGATGGCCAAGAAGCACATGAAAAGCTGCTCAACATCATTAATTATTAGAGAAATGCAAATCAAAACTACAATGAGGTATCACCTGACACCAGTTAGAATGGGCATGATCAGAAAATCTACAGACAACAAATGCTGAAGAGGGTGTGGAGAAAGGGGAACCGTCTTGCACTGTTAGTGGGAATATAAATTGATACAGCCACTATGGAGAACAGTATGAAGGTTCCTTTAAAAAGTAAAAATAGAATTATCATATGACCCAGCAATTCCACTACTGGGCATATACCCAGAGAAAACCATAATTCAAAAAGATACATACACCCCAATGTTCATTGCAGCACTAGCACTATTTACAATAGACAGGTCACAGAAGCAACCTAAATGCCCATCGACAGACAAATGGATAAAGAAGATGTGGTACATATATACAACGGAATATTACTCAGCCATAAAAAGGAACGAAATTGGATCATTTGTAGAGAAGTGGATGGATCTGGAGACTGTCATACAGAGTAAGTCAGCAAGAGAAAAACAAATATCGTATATTAATGCATATATGTGGAACCTAGAAAAATGATACAGATGAACCGGTTTGCAGGGCAGAAACAGAGACACAGATGTACAGAACAAATGTATGGACACCAAGGGGGGAAAGTGGTGGTGGGGGGCGGTGTGATGAACTGGGAGATTGGGATTGACATATGTATAAAATGGATAACTAATAAGAACCTGCTCTATAAAAAAATAAAATAAAATTCAAAGAAAAATGTTTTATACTTTAACATTTTTCTCATTTAAACTTAAATAATAAAAAATTCAAATTAAAAACCATGATATAATACTATGGCATACAGAAGAATGACTACATCAATCACCTAACTGCCACTGACACCAAATTTACAGATTTATAAAACAAGTTTGAAAGAAATCATAAAGATAACCTGGTTCAAGCTCTGGATGGATTCATTGAGACTATTCCAAGCTAGATAAGTTGTTATCCAGACTATTTCAGCATCCCAAGTGATGGGAAACTACTTTGTAAAGCAGCCTGTTCTATCCTCTGATGGTTTAATCTATGAGGAAATTCTTCCTCTTGCTGACCCCAAATCTTCCTCCCTGCAGCATCCACAGGTCCTAGACCACCTGGCAACCATGAGGAACAACCCAGGCCTTATTCTAATATTTAAAGACAGCTATTAGGAACACTCTGTATCTTCTAATTCTCCAGGTCAACACTTCCAATTCCTTCAGCTGTTTCCCATATGACATGGTTTTGAATTTCTTCCTCATTCTAGATAATTTTCTCTGAACTTGTTCCAGTGTTCCCTGTTTCAAGGTATGGTGCCCAGAACTGAATACTTCAGCTGGTCTCACTAAAGCAGAATAATAGAGTACTCAAACTTCCCTCATTATAATATCTCATTAATAATACCATTAGTAACATCATCTTATGCAACCTTAGATCACAATGGTCTTTTGTATTTTTCACAATTATATGTTGCTATTATATACTATAACTGGCTTTTATGTTAAATAAAGCCCCTATTTAAAAACACACTGCACTGTAAAACCATGTCTCATTATACTGAATATACCAATCCATTCCTTCCCACTTATTTCCCCTTTTGTAGAGATCCACCTTCCACAGTCCTGGCTGCTCTGTGTGGTTATATGACTAAAACCCCCTCCACCCATCCACCCTACCATGGGTGAGTGGTGGATGAGGGTTGGACATAAGACCTAGAAGAACCAAGCCCTGAGCTGGGATGAGCCAGCTAGGCCTGTACGTGTTGAAGACCAGGCAATTTGGACACCTTTAAGGTGGCCATAATAAAGAAGGGTCACGTGCAATGTACAGAGTAAGCCACATTATTGGGATGAGAGAGAAGAATGAGCAGACACATAGAGAGAAGATGAGAGAAAGACATTGTGGATCCAGAGTAAGAGAAGAAAAAATGGAACCAGTCAGTGTCTCATACCCAGTGAACTTCTAATTCCTTACTTCAGTCCCTGATGAGACCTAGTTGCCCTACTTGCCCTTCGGGATCCATGCCCAATCTTCCTCCACTATTCTCTCTTTTTTCCCCTAAACCTACCTATTCCTTACAACCAATAACCCTCATTCTATTATGTGAGCATTTGGCTTTTCAGATGCAAGTGCACAAGAAGAAATATAACTGCAAATATAAATAAATAAAATATATTTTTTATGTATATATACACATACATATGTATGTTTTAAACTCAGACTTTAGTGACTTCAGTACCCAGAAAATTCTAAGATTTGTATCTTCTGCAAAATTGATCCTTGTAAGTTGTTTTATCCATCTAATTTATTGATAAAAAATGTTGAATATGACAAAGTTGAGGCTATGGCATGTCATATCTGCTTGGTTGATACTAATCCACTACTCTGCACATTACAGATACAGTGCTTCAGCTGGTTATTAAACTACACAATTATTTGTGTAACCAGTTTGTATTTATTCATATTGTCTTTAGGAATATTAAGACAAACTTTGTCATAATGCCTTCATAAAGTCCATCTATTCTATGTCAACTACAGTTCCTGGATCTAGTGACTTTATACAAAATGGAATGGCAAGGCCTACGTGCTGGTTCTCTTCAAGAACATAAAATTGGCTCAAGGGTTATTATTTTCTCTAATATCTCATCACAAATCACCTTTTTTCTTTTTATAAATATATTTATTTTATTTATTTATTTTCGGCTGTGTTGGGTCTTCATTGCTGCGCACGGGCTTTCTCTAATTGTGGCGAGTAGGGGCTACTCTTCATTGCGGTGCGTGGGCTTCTCACTGCGGTGGCTTCTCTTGTTGTGGAGCACGGGCTCTAGGCACGCAGGTTTCAGTAGTTGCAGCACACAGGCTCAGTAGTTGTGGCTCGCAGGCTCCAGAGAACAGGCTCAGCAGTTGTGGCACATGGGCTTAGTTGCTCCATGGCATGTGGGATCTTCCTGGACCAGGGCTCAAACCTGTGTCCCCTGCATTGGCAGGTGGATTCTCAACCACTGAACGACCAGGGAAGCCCACAAATCACCCTTTAATATTATATTCGAGAATCCTGCCTGGGAGTTCACTGGTTGTAATTTATGGTCATTCTATACATGGAATGGTATTTGTACACTATCCTCTTACTCTCTATGCATTCTCAAAGATCATCAAGAGTGGCTTTGCAATCCCACTGAAAGGTACTATCAGTCCCCAGGAATATAATTCATCTAGGTCAAGAGACCTGAACTAATGCAGCGAATATGGGTATTTTCTTACAATCCCTTTGCCCATCATGAGTTTTGGTTCCTTCTCATCAATTTGAAAATTATATTCCTACTCTAAGGAAATTTCATCCTTAACTTATTAATCACAGTTCTTTCTCTGCTCCTGGGAAAGTGCCATATCCTTATTCTAAATAAAACTCTTGCTGGATGGAGCTTATGTGCAGCCTGATGTACAAAATACAAACAGTATAAACTTCACAATTGTGAAAGCTATCAAAATGTTGTTACACCATAGCATTCATGGTAGGGAAAACTGAAAATAAGTGAAATATACATTTTGTAGAACAGGTCTTCTAGAAGTTCAGCAAAGGAACCCAAAACATCATACTCATTATGATCTAGGAAACAAGACAAATTATAAAGTAATAGGTTCATAAGAGTAGACTCTATACTTCACTTAGTACAACCTAAATCACTGTGTAAAACAAATATATTGAACAAAAGTTTTCAATGCTATTAAATTGTAAATAGTTTTCTGTAAGTAAAACTGCAACAGAAAAATATAATAACGCTTTCAAATTCTTTGTATCTACATAGGCTAATTACTTAGGACGTTTCTGTGAAACTTGAGAAGATATGAAATACTAAAATTATGTTCCCAGATGAGGTAAGTAAAACTTAGATGTTTTTTGTGAAATATAATGTGTGCTTCATTCTTATAGCTTGGTGTTATATCATCTCGTTGTGTAAGTAAAATAAGAACATGCTGTCATTCTTGAGAAAAGAGCTATCATTAGCAGGATGCTTTTGATTTTTACAAGATGCACTTTGGAGGAGGCATCAACAAATGCAGTATATTAAACAAATGCAGAGCCATTTAAAAATAAATTGTAAAATAAACTTCTCAAGTGTAGTATCTGTACTTTTAAAATTATAGTTATTTAATATAATAATGATGCAAATTTTTAAAAAGGTTAAATTAGGCTTCAGATCCTTTTCAAAACTCCTGTCTGTGCTTCAAGTGGAAAAAGCACTCAGTAACCTCCTGCTGTGCAAGCGAAGCATTCTCTGATACCAAAATTGTTCTTCCTTCCTCTCCCCACCCATCCTATGCTTTTTGTGCTTTCATAGGAGGAAAGAAACAGAGAAACTATTCCACTGCTGTAAAAATGACAGCAGTATAAAATGTTAACCTTTCTAAGAAGTTTTACATTAAAAAAAATATGGCTTTACTCAGAACAATGAGTGTCTAGCTAGTGAATTTCATTCAGATTTGGGAGAAACCTTTTGAGACAAGACAGTGGACCTTCTGAGTCATTAGCAACACAGACCACCTGACCATTTCATAAGGCCATCAAGACCCTTCCTTTCAATAAGTCAGCTGGCTGCACCACCAATTTAAAAATCAATCTGGTAAAGACAATGTACCCAAAACCCCTAAATCTACATTCCCAGCAATATGGGTTTTTTTAGATACAGACAGTATTCTTCTCAAATTTATATGAAAAGGCAAAGGAACTAGAAAAGCTAAAACTGTCTTGAAAAAGAAGGATAAAGTGGGATAAGCATTTTACCTGATTTCAAGCCATACTATTATACACTAATCAATACTGTGTGGTATTTGTCAAAGGATAGACACATAGATCAATGGAATAGAATAGAGAACCCAGAAATAGATCTATATAAATATGCCAAACTGATTTTTGGTGGAGGTGTAAAAGCAATTCAGTAAAGGAAAAATAGCCTTCTCAGCAAATGGTCCTGGAACAATTAGATATCCATAGGTTTTAAAAAAAAAAAAAAAAAAAAAAAAAAAAAAAAAAAAAAAAAAAAAAAAAAAAAAAAAAAAAAAAAAAAAAAAAAAAAAAAAAAAAAAAAAAAAAAAAAAAAAAAAAAAAAAAAAAAAAAAAAAAAAAAAAAAAAAAGGACCTCAACCTAAACCTCACACCCCATACAAAAATTAACTTACAGTGGGTCATGGACTAAAATGTAAAACATAAAAATTTGATTTCAAAAGAAAAAAGCTTAAGAGGAAATCCTCAGGATCTAAACTAGGGAAACAGTTTTTACACTTGATACCAAAAGCATGAACTATAAAAGGAAAAATTGATAACCTGAATTGCACCAAAATTTAAAACTTTTCCCCTGTAAAGAGGATGAAATGACAAGCTACAGACTGGGGAAAAATATTTGCAGGCCACATATCTGACAAAGGACTAGTATCTAGATTACATAAAGAATTCTCAAAACTCAACAGTTTAAATAAAATCCAATCAGAAAATGGTCAAAAGACATGAAGAGACATCTCACCTAAAAGTGTACACAGATGACGGGACTTCCCTGTCACACAATGGTTAAGAATCCACCTGCCAATGCAGGGGACGTGGGTTCAATCCCTGGTCCGGGAAGATCCCACATTCCACGGAGCAACTAAGCCCATGCACCACAACTACTGAGCCTGTGCTCTAGAGCCCGCGAGCCACAAATACTGAGCTCATGTGCCACAACTACTGAAGCCTGTATGCCTACAGCCCAGGCTCCACAACAAAAGAAGCCACTGCAGTGAGAAGCCCATGCATGGCAACTAGAGAAAAGCCCATGCGCAGCAACGAAACCCCAATGCAGCCAAAAAAAAAAAAAAAAAAATTTTAATTAAAAATTAAATAAAAAAGATACACAGATGCCAAATAAGCACATGAAAAGATATTCAATATCATTAGCCATTAGGAAAATGCAAATTAAAACTTTAATGAGCTATCACTTCACACCTATCAGAAAGGTTATAATAAAAACTAATGACAGTGGTACAATATATTTAAAGTTATAAAAGGGAAAAACCTACAATGAAGAATATTCTACCCAGCAAGACTCTCATTCAGATTTGATGGAGAGATCAAAAGCTTACAGACAAGCAAAAGCTAAAAGAGTTCAGCACTACCAAACCAGCTTTACAAGAAATGTTAACAGGATTTCCATAAGCAAAAAAACAAGGCCACAACTAGACACATGAAAATTACAACAGGAAAAAACTCAGGCAAACACATAGTGAATATAGGAAATCAACCAGGCACAAAGCTAGTAGGAAAGTTAAAACACAAAAGTAATAAAATCATCTATACCCACAATAAGCAGTTAAGGGATACACAAAACAATCAGATGTAAAATACTATGTCAAAAAGAATAATCGTGAGGGGAGGAGAGTACAAATGCATGGTTGTTAAAATACATTTGAAATTAAGAGGTCAACTTAAAACAATCAAAAAAAATGTACATATATATATATATATATATATATATATATATATATATATATTGCTATATATAAATCTCATGGTAACTACAAACCAAAAATCTATAATAGATACACACAAAAAAAAGAAAAAGGAATCCAAACATAGCACTAAGGACAGTCATCAAATCACAAGAGGAAAGAACAAAAGAAGAAAGGAACAAAAAAGACCTTAAAAAAATTAACAAAATGGCAATAAGAACATACATATCAACAATTACTTTAAATGTAAATAGACTAAATGCTCCAATCAAAAAACACAGAGTGGCTGAATGGAAGCAAAAGCAAGACCCGTATATATGCTGCCTACAAGAGACTCACTTCAGATCTAAAGACACACACAGACAGAAAATGAAGGGATGGAAAAAGGTATTCACTGCAAATGGAAATCAAAAGAAAGCCAGGGTAGAAATACTTGCATCAGACAAATAGACTTTAAAACAAAGAATGTTACAAGAGGCAAAAAAGGACATTACATAATGATCAAGGGCTTAATCCAAGGAGATGTAACAATCACAAATACATAAGCACTTAACATAGGATAATCTAAATACATAAAGCAAATATTAACAGATATAAGGGAGAAGTTGACAGTAATACAATAATAGTAGGGGACTTTAACACCCCATTTACATCACTGGACAGATCATCCAAACAGAAAATTAATAAGGAAACACTGGTCTTAATGACACACTAGACCAGATGAACTTAATAGATATACATAGAACATTCCATCAAAAAGCAGCAGAATACACATTCTTTTCAAATGCACATGGAATACTCTCCAGGATAGTTCATGTACAAGGCCACAAAACAAGCCTTGGTAAATTTAAGAAAACTGAAATCATATCAAGCATCTTTTTCAACCACAATGCTATGAGACTAGAAATCAACTACAAGAAAAATAAACTGTAAAAAACACAAACATGTGGAGGTTAAACAATATGCTACTAAACAAGCAATGGTTCACTGAAGAAATCAGAGAAGAAATTTTAAAATACATGGAGACAAAAGAAAATGAAAACTCAACAATCCAAAATCTACAAGATGCAGTAAAAAAGCAGTTCTAAGAGAGAAGTTTATAGCGATACAAGTTTACCTCAGGAAACAAGAAAAATCTCAAATAAACAATCTAACATTACACCTAAGGGAACTAGAAAAACAACAAAACCCAAAGGTAGTGGAAGGAAAGAAATCATAAAGATTAGAGCAGAAACAAATTAAATTGAGACCTTAAAAAGCAATAGAAAAGATCAGTAAAACTAAGAGCTGCTTCTTTGACAAGATAAACAAAATTGATAAACCTTCAGCCAGACTCACCAAGAAAAAAAGAGAAAGGAGGGCTTCCCTGGTGGCGCAGTGGTTGAGAGTCTGCCTGCCGATGCAGGGGACACGGGTTCGTGACCCGGTCTGGGAAGATCCCACGTGCCGCAGAGCGGCTGGGCCTGTGAGCCATGGACGCTGAGACTGCGCTTCCAGAGCCTGCGCTCTGCAACGGGAGAGGCCACAACAGTGAGAGGCCTGAGTATCGCAAAAAAAAAAAAAAAAAAAAAAAAAAAAAAAAAAAAAAAAAAAAAAAAAAAAAAAAAAAAAAAAAAAAAAGAGAAAGGACCCAAATCAATAAAACCAGAAATGAAAAAGAAGTTACAACAGACACCATAGAAATTGAAAGGATCATCAGAGACTACTAAGAACAACTGTATGCCAATGCAATGGACAACCTAGAAGAAATGGACAAATTCCTAGAAATGTACAATCTCCAAAGAATGAACCAGGAAAAAATAACAAATATGAACAGACCAACTACCAGTAATGAGACTGAATCAGTTTTTTTAAACTCTCAAAAAATAAAAGTCCAGGACCAGATAGCTTCACAGGTGAATTCTACCAAACATTTAGAAAAGAGTTAACAACTATCCTTCTCAAACTATTCCAAAAAATTGCAGAGGAATGAATGCTTCCAAATTCATTCTATGAGCCCAGCATAACCCTGATACTAAACCAAGACAAATATCACAAACAAAAAAAGAAACTACAGCTAATATCATTAATGAACATAGATGCAAAAATGCTCAACCAAATATTAGCAAACTGAATCAAACAATACATTAAAAGGATCATATACCATGATCAAGTGGAATTTATCCCAGGGTTGCAAGGATTTTTCAATATCTGAAAATCAATCAATGTAACACACCACATTAATAAATTGAAGAATAAGAACCATATGATCATCTCAATAGATGCAGAAAAATCTTTTGACAAAATCCAACACCCATTTATGGTAAAAACTCTCCAGAAAGCGGGCATAGAGGGAACATACCTCAACATAATAAAGGTCATATATGACAAACATACAGCTAACATCATACTCAATGGTGAAAAGTGGAAAGCATTTCCTCTAAGATCAGGAACAAGACAAAGATGCTCACTCTCACCATTTTTGTTCAACATAGTATTGGAAGTCTTAGCCATGGCTATTAGATAAGAAAAAGAAATAAAAGGAATTCTAATTGGAATGGAAGAAGTAAAACTGTCATGGCTTGCAGATGACACGATACTATACATAGAAAATCCTAAGGATGCCACCAAAAAATTACTAGAGCTCATCAATGAATCTGGTAAAGTTGCAGGATACAAAATGAATGCACAGAAATCTGTTGCATTTCTATACACTAACAATAAACTATCAGAAAGAGAAATTAAGGAAACAGTCACATCAAAAAGAATAAAATACCTAGGAATAAACCTACCCAAAGAGGTAAGGAAAACTATAAAACACTGATAAAAGAAACTGACAATGACACAAACAGATGGAAAGATATACTGTGTTCATGGACTGGAAGAACAAATATTATTAAAATGACCATACTACCAAAGGCAATCTTCAGATTCAATGTAATCCCTATTAAAATACCAATGGCATTTTTCACAGAACTAGAACAAATAATTTTAAAATTTGTATGGAAATACAAAAGACCCCCAATAGCCAGAACAATGTTTAGAAAGAACAGAGCTGGAAGTATCATGCTCCCTGACTTCAGACTATAATACAAAGCTACAGTAATCAAAACAGTATGATGCTGGCACAAAAACAGAAAAAACAGACACACAGATCATTGGAGCAGAACAGAAAGCCAGAAATAAACTAACACACCTATGGTCAATTAATCTACGACAAAGGAGACAACAATATATAATGGAGTAAAGATAGTTTCTTCAATAAGTGGTGCTAGGAAAACTGGACAGCTACATGTAAAAAAATGAAACTAGAACATTTTCTAACATCATATACAAAAATAAACTCAAAATGGATTAAAGACCTAAATGTAAGACTAGAAATCATAAAACTCCTAGAAGAAAACAGGTGGAACTCTCTTTGACATAAATTACAACAATATTTTTTTGACCTTCCTCCTGAAGCAAAGTAAATAAAAACAAAAATAAGCAAATGGGACATAATCAAACCTTTTGCACAGCAAAGGAAACCTTTGACAAAACAAAAAGACAATCTACTGAATGGGAAAAATATTTGCAAATGATAATATTGATAAGGGGTTAATAATCAAAATATAAACAGCTCACACAACTCAATATCAAAAAACCCCCAAATAACTCAATTTAAAAATGGACATAAGACTCGAGTAAACCTTTTCCCATGGACAACAGGCACATGAAAAGTTGCTCAACATTGTTAACCATTATAGAAATGCAAATGAAAAACCACAAGGAGATATCATCTCACACCTGTCAGAATGGCTGTCATCAAAAAGAACTCAACAAATGTGGGTGAGGATGCAGAGAAGAAAAAACCCTCATACACTGTTGGTGGGAATGTAAATTGGTGCAGCCACTGCAGCAAACGGTATGGGATTTTCTCAAAAAAAACTAAAAATAGAACTACCATATGATCTAGCAATTCCACTCCTGGGTGCATATCCAAAAAAAATGAAAACACTAACTCAAAAAGATACATGCACCCCATTGTTCATAGCAGCATTACTTACAATAGCTACAAGGTATGGAAACAACTTAAGTGTCCATCAACAGATGAATGGATAAATAAGATGTGAATGGAGTATTACTCAGCCTTTAAAAAGAATGAAATTTCGCCATCTGCGATGACATGGATGACTTGGCAGGTATTATGCTAAGTGAAATAAGTCAGACAAAGACAAATATTGTAAGATATCACTTATATGAGGAATCTAAAAAATACAACAAACTAGTGAATATACCAAAAAGGAAAAATAATCACAGATAAAGAGAAAAATCCAGTGGTTACCAGTGTGTAGAGGGAAAGGAAGACAGGCAAGATAGGGGTAGGGGATTAAGAGGCACAAACTACTATGTATAAAATAAATAAACCACAAGGATATATTATACAGCACAGGGAATATAGCCAATATTTTACAGTAACTGTAAATGGAGTATAACCTCTAAAAATTGTGAATCTGTTGTACACCTGAAATCATATAATTTTACACATTGACTATACATCAATAAAAAATTTTTTTTAAACTAATGACAACATCAATGCTAAAGATGCAGAGAAACTGGATCACTCATACACTGCTGGTGAGGATGTAAAATGTTATAGCCCTCTGGAAAAGTTTGGCAGTGTTTTAGAAAACTAAACATGGAACTACCAAACAACCTAGGAATTGTACTTGGGCATTTATCACAGGAAAATAAAAACATGTTCACATAAAAACCTATACACAAATATTTATAGCAGCTTTATGCATAATAACCAAAAACTGGAAAAAACTCAGATGTTCTTCAACAGGTTAAACAAATTGTACTACATTCATACCATGCAATGCTACTCAGCAATAAAAAGGAATAAACTACAGATAAACACAACAACATGTATAAAACTCCAGAGAATTGCAGCTGAGAGAAAAAAAGCAATCTCAAAGACTACATATTGCATGATTCTATTTTTATAACATTCTTGAAATGACAAAATTATTGGAGACCAGATCAATGGTTCCCAGGGGTCATGAATTGGAAGATGGAGAGTGGAGGTGCATAAAAGGGGAGGCTGAGGTGAATGCAGCTATAAAAGGGTAACATGAGGAATCTTTGCTGTGACAGAATCCTTAACTGTGTAAATGTCGATATCCTGGTTGTGATATTGTAGTATAGTTTTGCCAGGTGTTACCACTGGAGGAAGCTGGGGAAAGGGTACATGAGATCTCTTGGTATCATTTCTCACAACTGCTTGTGAGTCTACAATGATCTTGAAATAAAAAATTTGATTTAAAAATAATAAAATATTGGGGCTTCCCTGGTGGCGCAGTGGTTGAGAGTCCGCCTGAGGATGCAGGGGACACAGGTTTGTGCCCCGGTCCGGGAAGATCCCACATGCCGCAGAGCGGCTAGGCCTGTAAGCCATGGCCACTGAGCCTGCACATCCGGAGCCTGTGCTCCGCAACAGGAGAGGCCACGACAGTGAGATGCCCGTGTACCACCAAAAAAAAAAAAAATAATAATAATAATAATAAAATATTGTAGGAGACTTTAACACCCCACTTTTCATCAAAGGATAGATCATCCAGAGAATCAACAAGGAAACACAGGCCTTAAATGATACATTAGACCAGATGGCCTTAACTGATATTTATAGAGCATTCTATCCAAAAGCAGCCAGAATACACATTCTTCTCAAGTGCACACGGAACATTCTCCAAGACTGACCACAAGCTGGGCCACAAAGCAGGCCTTGGTAAATTTAAGAAAACTGAAATCATATCAAGCACCTTTTCCAACCACAACACTATGAGATTAGGAATAAACTACAAGAAAAAAACACTGTATAAAACACAAACACGTGGAGGCTACACAATATGCTACTAAACAACCAATGGATCACTGAAGAAACCAAAGAGGAAATAAAAAAATACCTAGAGACAAATGAAAATGAAAGTACAATGATCCAAAACCTATGGGAAACAGCAAAAGCTGTTCTAAGAGGGAGGTTTATAGCAATAAAATCTTACCTCAGGAAACAAGAAAAATCTCAAATAAACGACCTAACCTTACACCTGAAGCAATGAGAGAAAGAAGAAACAAAACCTAAAGTTAGTAGAAGGAAAGAAATCATAAAGATCAGAGCAGAAATAAATGAAATAGAGACAAAGCAAACAACAACAAAGATCAATGAAACTAAAAGCTGGTTCTTTGAAAAGATAAACAAAATGATAAACCTTTAGTGAGACTCATCAAGAAAAAAAGGAAGAGGACTCAAATCAGTAACATTAGAATTGAAAAAGGAGAAGTTACAACCGACACCACAGAAATAAAAAGTACCATAAGAAACTATAAGCAACTGTATGCAAATAAAATGGACAACCTGGAAGAAATGGACAAATTCTTAGAAAGGTACAAGCTCCCAAGACTGAACCAGGAAGAGATAGAAAATATGAAGAGACCAATCACAAGTAATGAAATTGAAACCGTGATTAAAAAAACTCCCGAAAAACAAAAGTCCAGGACCTGATGGCTTCACAGGTGAATTCTATCAAATATTTAGAGAAGAGCTAACAACTAGCCTTCTGAAACCATTCCAAAAAATTGTAGAGGAAGGAACACTCCCATACTCATTCTATAAAGCCACCATCACCCTGATTACAAAACCAGAAAAGATACCACAAAAAAAGAAATTACAGGCCAATATCACTGATGAACATAGCTGCAAAAATCCTCAACAAAATACTAGCAATCTGAATCCAACAATACATTAAAAAGATCATACACCATGATCAAGTGGGATTTATCCCAGGGATGGAAGGATTTTTCAATATCTGCAAATCAATCAGTGTGATACACCACTGTAACAAATTGAAGAATAAAAACCATATGATCGGGGCTTCCCTGGTGGTGCAGTGGTTGAGAGTCTGCCTGCTGATGCAAGGGACACAGGTTCGTGCCCCAGTCCGGGAAGATCCCACATGCTGCGGAGCGGCTGGGCCCGTGAGCCATGCCCGCTGAGCCTGCGCGTCCAGAGCCTGTGCTCCGCAACGGGAAAGGCCACAACAGTGAGGCCCGCGTACCACAAAAAAAAAAAAAAAAAAAATATGATCATCTCAAATGATGCAGAAAAGGCTTCTGACAAAATTCAACACCCATTTATGATAAAAACTCTCCAGAAAGTGGGCATAAAGGGAACATACCTTAACATAATAAAGGCCATATACGACAAACCTACAGCTAACATCATAGTCAATGGTGAAAAGCTGAAAACATTTCCTCTAAGATCAGGAACAAGACAAGGATGTCCACTCTTGTCATTATTATTCAACAGTTTTGGAAGTCCTAGCCATGGCAAACAGAGAAGAAAAAGACATAAAAGGAATCCAAATTGGAAAAGAAGTTAAACTGTCACTATTTGCAGATGACATGATACTATACATAGAAAATCCTAAAGATGCTACCAGAAAACTACTAGAGCTCATCAATGAATCTGGTAAAGTTGCAGGTTACAAAATTAATACACAGAAATGTTGCATTCCTATACACTAACAATGAAAGATCAGAAAGAGAAACTCAAGAAACAATCCCATTTACCATCATATCAAAAAGAATAAAATACCAAGGAATAAAGCTACATAAGGGAGACAAAGGACCTGTATTCAGAAAACTATAACAATATAAGATGCTGATGAAAGAAATCGAAGATGACACAAACAGATGGAAAGATGATATACCATGTTCTTGGATTGGAAGAATGAATACTGTCAAAATGACTATACTACCCAAGGCAATCTACAGATTCAATGCAATCCCTACCAAATTACCAATGGCATTTTCTTAAAATTTGTATGGAGAAATGAAAGACCCTAAATAGCCAAAAAAATTTTGAGAAAGAAAAATGGAGCTGGAGGAATCAGGCTCCCTAACTTCAGACTATACTACAAAGCTATAGTCAACAAAACAGTATGGTACTGGTACAAAAATAGAAATATAGATCAGTGGAACAGGACAGAACATCAAGAAACAAATCCCTGTACCTATGGTCAATTAATCTACAGCAAAGGAGGCAAGACTATACACAATGGAGGAAAGACAGTCTCTTTAATAAATGGTGCAAGGAAAACAGGACAGCCACATGTAAAAAAATGAAATTAGAACATTCGTTAACACCATACACATAAATAAACTCTAAATGGCTTAAAGACCTAAATGTGAGACTGGAGATTATAAAACTCTTAGAGGAGAACATAGGCAGAACACTCTCTGACATAAATCGCAGCAATATCTTTTTTGATCTATCTCCCAGAATAATGGAAATAAAAATAAACAAATGGGACCTAATTAAACTCAAAAGCTTTTGTACAGCAAACGAAATCATAAACAAAACCAAAAGAAAACCCACAGAACGGGAGAAAATATTTGCAAATGATGTGACTGACAAGGGATTAGTCTTCAAAATTTACAAATAGCTCATGCAGCTTAATGTCATCAAAACAAACAACCCAATCAAAAAATGGGCAGAAGACCTAAATAGACATTTCTCCAAAGACATACAGATGGCCAAGAAGCACATGAAAAGATGTTCAACATCACTAATTATTAGAGGAATGCAAATCAAAACTACGAGATATCCCCTCACATCAGTCAAAATGGCTATCTTCAAAAAATTCACAAACAACAAATGCTGGAGAGGGTGTGGAGAAAAGGGAACCCTCCTACATTGTTGGTGTGAATATAAATTGGTACAACCACTATGGAGAACAGTATGGAGGTTCCTTAAAAAACTAAAAATAGAGCTACCATATGATCCTGCAATCCCACTCCTGGGCAAATATCTATCTGGAGAAAAACATGGTTCTAAAGGATACACACACCCCAATGTTCATTGAAGCACTGTTTACAATAGCCAAGACATGGAAGCAACCTAAATGTCCACTGACAGAGGAATGGATAAAGAAGATGTGGTACATATATACAATGAAGTATTATTCAGCCATTAAAAAGAATGAAATAATTCCCTTTGCAGCAACACGGATGGACCTAGAGATTGTCATACTGAGTAAAGTATGTCAGGCAGAGAAAGCGAGATATCTTCTATCGGTTATATGCAGAATCTAAAAAGAAATGATACAAACGAACTTATTTACAAAACAGACACAGACTCACAGACTTAGAGAAGAACTTTTGGTTACCAGTGGGGAAGGTTAGGGGGAAGGGATAGTTAGGGAGTGTGGGACTGACATGTACACACTGCTATCTTTAAAATGGATAACAACAAGGACTTACGGTATAATACAGGGAACTCTGCTCAGTATTATGTAACAACCTAAATGGGAAAAGAATTTGAAAAAGAATAGATACATGTATATGTATCACTGAAATAACATAATGTTGACAATAAAGATAATGGTTTAAGGCAATATATATATATAAATATAAATATATATGTATATATAAATATATATACAAATATATATATAAATATAAATATATATATATATATAAATCTGGGACTAAAATACCAGAGATTAATC
>RJWK010016488.1:0-35288 GCA_004363435.1 Platanista minor | reverse complement strand
AAAGGGAGGGAGGCCAGTATTTTAAAAATTATTGTTGGAGAATCCTTGGTTGCACTGCACTGTACATTTGGTTGCATTTCAATTTTTTAAAGCATGGTTATTAGGAAGACAATACCGTATGGAAGGTATGAATCATCTATGGGAGGTCAACTCAGAACTAGGTTTTAGGCGATGTTTGTGCTTTTCAAGCTCAAAGCAGCACCAAAGAATTCTATTTAACTTGTCCTCATAACAAAATGCAGGGAGCATTTTCACATAAGACAACATACATCAAAGTTTTATCTAAGACCTTTCCATGACTTATCTATAAGCCAGCATGAAGATTCAGGCTCCTAAAAATCAGTCCAGAGTACCACACTGCTTTTGAGTGATTAAATTCAACCACATTGAGGTATAGATTGAACCACTTTTACAAAAACCAGATGCTCATTGAGAATTATGAAGAAGTCATATCCACCTAAAAAAGAAAAGAGAAACAAACAAGAGAACAGAGAAAGGAGGTGTAGTCTTCACCTACTAGGGTGATTCCAGAGAACAGTAAAAGTTAGAAGACAGCACGCTATGCGAGACAAGTGAAGAAGGTCAGCCTCAGATAAGCTACAGACCAGGTGAGGAGTCTCTTAAGTCGTGGAGAGCTGACTATCTGCTGACTGCTTGGAAGGCCCCGCCCACACCCTCTGACCAAGGCTCCACCCCACACGGGTCCCTTCAGTGCCTCCAAATGAAAGGCCCCAGCACAGCTCCATCTCTGGCACTCACCACTGTCTGACATATTCTGTTTACTTCTTTTTTTTTTTTTTAAGTATGTTTAAATTAATTAATTAATTAATTAATTGGCTGTGTTGGGTCTGTTGCTGTGCATGGGCTTTCTCTAGTTGCGGCGAGCGGGGGCTACTCTTTGTTGTGGTGCGCGGGCTTCTCTCACTGCGGTGGCTTCTCTTGTTGCAGAGCATGGGCTCTAGGCACGCGGGCTTCAGTAGTTGGGGCACGTGGGCTCAGTAGTTGTGGCTCGTGGGCTCTGGAGCGCAGGATCAGTAGATGTGGCACACGGGCTTAGTTGCTCCACGGCATGTGGGATCTTCCCAGACCAGGGCTCGAACCCGTGTCCCCTGCATTGGCAGGCGGATTCTTAACCACTGCGCCACCAGGGAAGTCCCTCTTCTGTTTACTTATTGGGTTGTGGGACACTTTACACTTACAACCCAGAACATGTGCAACAGATGAAAGTAAGCAGCACAGGCAAACATTCACTCTGTTTTACGCGAACAACTGGTCAACCTGAACTACACCTACCTGCCGGTTTTCTCTTCTCAATTGAGAGGCCTTACTGAGACCTTATTTTCTGCTTATTTCAATACACAGCTGAGAACACCACGTTGTCCCATCAATGAGTCCATGTTAAGAAATGAAACGTCATTATTCTTTTAAGTTATACGATACAAAGAAATACACAAAATAAACACAACTTACAGGAGGGAAAAACCCAGCTGAGCTTCTTATCAAATTGATTTATGACTCTTTCACACTTTGAAAGGCTAGAAATGAAATTCTACATTACCAAAACTATTACCAGGATGACTTACATCATTTCCAACAATGCAATTATTAACAAAAAGTACTGGGGTGGCTAGCCTATAGAATTAATAGGCAAATGACACTGGGCTTACACCCCAATTAAAATGTACAAGACATAGTAGAGGACCCTGAGGCACTTCTTACACTTAGTGAGCATTTGCCCTGCACCAGACACCATGCTGGAGCCTGAGAGACAACCGAGGCTGGCACTTGGCTCAGACGCCCGAGAGGCTCTCAGGACAGGGAGACAGGCAGGTAAGTAACTGTACAACCATGGGCTCAGCGAGGTGCCAGAAACACTATGCAGAGAGAACGCGTGGGGAGGCTTCCTTGGCCACAGATCCCTGCAGGAGAGACATTTTCAGGTGTCTCCAAACCCCCAGGGCCAGGGGAGGTTAGCATTCCCTGCTAAAACACTAATTATCTAGAATTCCTTCAAGAAGCAAGAGACTTCCCTTCTGCCCAGTACTCCCTTTCAGAACGAAAACTGCGGTGGGCTTTTTGACAGCTACAAACAAAAAATTATAATTATATATATTCCCTAATATATTTAGCATTTAAGATTTCCCCTTCAAAATATTTATCAGTGTTTAGTTTTCTGTGCATATGTGCTTCTGCAGTGTAAGTTACCATTCACTGGATCTCACTCAATAGCCTGAAATACCTGAAATGTACTTTCAATCTTTTTTAAACCTAAATTCCGCTTTAGCAACTCGGTATTTGCATTTAGCTCTATGTTCCTATTTATTAAAGCTCAATTTTTAATTTAATTTTATTTATTTTCTTTTTTTGCGGTATGCGGGCCTCTCACTGCTGTGGCCTCTCCCGTGGCGGAGCACAGGCTCCGGATGCACAGGCTCAGCAGCCATGGCTCACGGGCCCAGCTGCTCTGCGGCACGTGGGATCTTCCCGTACCGGGGCACGAACCCATGTCCCCTGCATCGGCAGGCGGACTCTCAACCACTGCGCCACCAGGGAAGCCCAAAGCTCAACTTTATTCCATCTGGCTGAAGGATCCACTGCTCTACACATTTCTGGAGCAAATGTTCTTTGTGAAGGGAATCATCAAAGGCAATGGTGGCCAAAGAATTCAGCCACTATTTTAACCGGTAAAAACAAGAGCCAAGGGCTTCCCTGGTGGCGCAGTGGTTGAGAGTCCGCCTGCCGAGGCAGGGGACACGGGTTCGTGCCCTGGTCCGGGAAGATCCCACATGCCGCGGAGCGGCTGGGCCCGGGAGCCATGGCCGCTGAGCCTGTGCGTCCGGAGCCTGTGCTCCACGGCGGGAGAGGCCACAACAGTGAGAGGCCCGCGTACCGCAAAACAAAAAAAACAAAAAAAAAAAACAAGAGCCAATTCTACCCCATCGTGAGTACTGTTAACCAAAAATGGAAAACACGCCTTGCCAGCCTCTGGGTGAGTCACACAATCTCCCTGAGCCTCAGTTTGCTCATCTGTAAACAGAGGCATCAGCACCTAACTGACAGGACTGCTACAAGAGTCAACTGGAGAGAAGAATAATTACCATTCATTCTGGACTCACCATCTGCTTGGTTCTTCACACATCGCACCCCATTTAATCCTCATGCCAAAGCCCTACTGGGTATGGAGGACCATCCCCACTGCAAAGATGAGGAAACTGCGGTTTAGAGGTGCTCAGCAGTTTGTCCCATATCTCTCAGCAACTGGGAACAGAGCCAGGGATGACCCTGGTCAGTCAGACCCCAAGGCCTGTCTTAATCTCTAAACTGCCCTCCTCCCTGTTAGAGACCATGCAAGTACAACCCTGGGGCCAGTGCCTGGACAGAACAAGCCCCATAAACAGCATCCACATTAGTGGCTGCTATTAAGTAGCACATAGTTTTTCAACGTTGGTGAGAAATCCTCAGCCAGGAGAGCGGCCTGAGCACCATATCCCACCCTGTGTTCTCGTGATCAGACAAAACCCAAGTCGTTCCCTTCCTTTCAAGCGCCCAAGTCCACATGTGCCCCAGCTTGAATCACGTCACCTGCACTCTCTCGTTCCCTCCCATCTGCTCCGCTAGGCAGTCTCTGAAATCCCACCCAACATTCCTCAGGGAGAAAACACGCAGCCCCGGGAGGTGATCTGTGCCCTCTGCCCCATTTCTCTGCTGCTGCAGGGGTGAAGCTGGACCCCGTGCTGAGTCTGGCCCAGCTTGCCCCATGCCGCCTACTCCCTCTCTCCTGAGAGCCTTTTCAGTAAACTGCTCAAACAAGAATCCCCATCTCTGGCTCTGCTTCGAGGGCACCCAGCTCACCAAAGATGCTCTTTTAAGTTTGGAAAAATAAGACTGATGAAAAACTTGGTGCTAACCACAGCCAGTGGTTCTCAAAGTCTAGTCCCAGGTTCACCAACACAGAATCACCTGGGAACTTGTGAGAAATGCAAATTCTTAGGCTGCCACAGACCAAGTGAATCAGAAATTCTGGGGTGGGGCCCACCATCTGCGTTTTGGCAAGCCCTCCAGGAGATTCTGATGAAACCAGTTTGGGAGCTTACGTGCGCCATGAAGGCAGGGCAGCAGCTGTACCCATTTGGTGGAAGATGCTTCAGCTCCAGGTGCTGAAAAAGCAAACCCAGCTCCTACCAGATGCCCCAGGGAGGGCGCTCCCGAGAGGCCTGAGCAGCAGGAAGACACACACACGCGGGAGGAAGGCAACAGGGAGAGAGGTCCTTCGTACATATTCGGTACATAATTATTTCTTCAGCAGAAGCCAGAAAGGCAAGATTCACTGTGTAAAATTTTTGGTAACAGCAAGAGATTGACTTGGAAAAGGGAGGCCATTTGTAGAATTAAACTTTATATAAAGTCAAGAGAAATCTGAGTCTTTACATTTATGAGGCTGAAACTTACTGTTGTCCTGTGGAACCCTGACCGACAGTCCTGGGGAGACTGCAGAGTCACATCACGGACACCTGACCATTTTGAACATGAGGTCGTTTTTCAAGAGGACAGAAACCATCATCGACCAAAGGCTGTAGTGAAGAATAGTACACTGCCATTACAAGGTAAAGAGAGCTGTGGTCTCGACTAGGACACGGCAGTCACTGAGTGCCACTGCCACCCGAGGAAGCCTCCATGTCTGAGGACCGGATCAGAGCTCCAACAGGCAGACCCCGTAACCCCCTCCAACTGACCTGGCAGCTTAGCACAGGTGCCCCAAGGTGTACACAAGGCAATCCACTGGGAGGCGGGGAGAAAATACTTTTCCTTGTAACTATTTGAAGTTAAAGTAAACAAAAATGTTATCAATATTTAACATATGAACTATAGTGGGGCCCTCTGGTCCCAAACTCGGAAAGGTTACCCAGGTCAGGTACGACAGGCCAGGCCCCAGAGGAGGAAGGGAAGCTGTGCAGCGCTGCTGCCGTCCTAGGTACGCGCACAGACGCACACCCAGGGCTGCGTTTCTGAGTGTGCACCCAGCTTACCTAAGCCAACCTCACAAAGAGGACGACCAGTTTTAAAAAGACATTGCCAAGAAAACGAAGCTGAAGATAAAACTAATTATGCAAAAGCACAAGGGAAAACAAGAAAATGGGAGCACTGACATTTTTCCTACTGTCAGAATGGGTTCTTCGCCAGTGACAAAAGTGCAAGGCTGATCTAGACAGATCCGACAAGACACGGCCTGCATGTGTGGATTAAACCTATATAAATGTTAAATATGTATATATGTATAAATATACATATATTTCAAATTATCAAGAAAGAAATTACCGAGGTGACCGTTGTAGATATTGATTTACAAGGACAACTGTGAATCAACAGAGGGCCTTCTAAGCACTATACCTTCTGACATTAATGACAGAATGAATCCATCAGATTGGCAAGACATTTAAAATTACTACTTATTTCACTATTTCACTGACATCGCATGCGTTCACCATTTCTCTTTTGTGTTTATGTTATAAGGTACACACTTTTTATTGGTATAGTAGCATATAATACGTAAATAAATATGCCATCTACTGGAGTAAGTGCTTTTTTTTTGTTTTAAACTGATGGGGATCGGAGGTGCTTGTTCAAGGAAAGTTTGTAGCTCGTGCTAAGGTATAAAAAATACCTTTACATTATTTCACTTCAGTAAATTTTAAAAAGGTTTATAGACAAAATTCTCTAATTTGATAAGCTTTATCAAAATGGTAACTCTGTAAAATGATAACGTAGTTAAATTTCATGTGTATCAGTAAACATTTTATCTTGTTAAATGTGATTTGTAGCATACAGTTCTGGGGCTAACAGGCTGTTAAGCAATGGCTATAAAATGCTAGCACCTTCTTTTCTGAGTACTGGAATCTGAAAGCCGGCCAGAATTACCCCAAGTGTCAGAACATCAGCGAGCCCAGGCCCAGGGAATTAGCATCTGCATGTCAACAGGCATCTCATATGCGTGTTTAAGTCTTCGAGGCAGTGCCCTACAGGACTAAACGTCCACATCGCCAGCTGTGTGGTCACATAAAATGCTGGGACACCCACCCACTCAACATCCGGAAAAACCACCCAGGTGAAAGCTGCTAATAAGGGAGCACGTTTAAGCCCACAAGGTCATTCCTTACCAAGCATCAACCCTTCCTGTCTTTTCTCCTTTCTCCTGTTACTTCAGCAGTCCTAGGACAAACTGCCAGCCTTTCAGATTCCCAGCAAACTAAGGATTACTCTGAACAGCTCCCAAACTGAGGCAGAGGAAAACATCTTTTTCAAAAGTGAGCACTGGTGCCCGTGAGAGGAAGGTGCCAGCAAAGGCTCACTCCCACACCTGCGCACACCTACACACACACCTGCACACGCACATCGAGGGTGTTCTCTACTTAGAAACCCCCTGACTGACAGGTGGACGCAAGCAACTGCCGGACTCAGATGAACACATGGCCACCACTCAGATGCAGCCACAGCAACGACCTGTGTTACCAAAACAGAACATACCAGTCACTGAGAGGTCATGATGGCTTTGTAATTTTGTTAAGGCATTTAAAAGTAAGAAAACTCATAATGGAAAAGAATCTGAAAAAACATATACAGAGAGAGAACTGAATCACTTTGCTGTATACCTGAAACTAACAACACTGTAAATCAACTATACTCCAATTTAAAAAAACTCAACATCAGCTGTATACTAATGGAAAATGGTTTTGCAGAGTCAACACAGGTGGTTTCACGAGTAAAAAGTGTTTTGCTTGGGGTGAGGGCAGCATATTAAACTGTGGCTACAGCTGCCCCTCAGCGAAAGGCACTCTTTCCTACGCAGGACGGGGGCAGCGTCATTTGCAGCAATGTGGGTCAGTGTTGCAGGAAGCACCGTCTGGCCTCGTGGTGAGGCGGCAGCCCTCAAAAGCCTCGGGGGCCAGGCACTGGGCCCGACCACCACTGGGAGCTGAGGATGCCGGCGCCGGGCCCCAGCGGTCACACTGGGTCGCGAGCTGCCATCCAGAAGAGAAGCCTGCCTGCCGTGAGCCTGGTTTGGAGAAGCGGTGAAACCTTTCCCATGTGTGGTGTTTACCAGGGGTAACTGGTTGACTTCCCAGATCAGATGGACTAAGGACGTCAGGCTCCACAGGGCCAGCCCTAGGACCTGGTGAGGAAGGCGGGAAGCCTTTGGCTGTGTGTCCGGGCACTAGCTACTTGTTAGGTCATCACCCTGATGGGGTTCAGGACACACTTCCCCAGTATATGCACACATTGGCACGCTGGATATTTTACACTGAAGGAATCTGAGAAACGGCAGGAGCGGGAAGGGCTCAGCCCTCGCCCTCACCCCTCTCCCCTGGAGCAGGTCACTGACCCTCACGTGAGAGGTGGCCTCCCTGTACCCCGAGGGAAGGAGCACCATGGTCTCCGAAGATGGAGGGGCGTGAGAGGACTTTACGGACAAGCCTTGCTAAGCTCCCCCAGTTCCCTGCACTCAGCCACAGCCCCTCTGTCCTACCACGTTCCCACAACTTCCCAGTCCGCGCCAAACCCAGCACGAAACACTCAGGCTTAACCACTCCCTTCACGGCTCATTTCCTCACGAAGGCTCTCGCGCCGTGTAACACTTATATTAAATAAGTGTGTATGCTTTGCTCTCGCTCATCTGTCTTTTAGTTAAGAGGCCCGCTGAGAATGTAAGACGGGTAGAGAAGAGAGATTTTTACTCCCCTTCGGCCCACTGGGCTGCTGGAGCCCGAGGCAGGAAGGCCCAGCGCGAACCTAACACTGGGTGGTTTTCTGGGACTGGATCTGCCCTCACCACCCTGCAGAACATCTACTATCTATCTTTCTAACTCTATTTTGACTTTCAAAGTTTCATGACATATGCAAAAATAGGAGGTCATCAGTATATTTCAAACACCAAAATGAACCTATTCTCAGTAAGCTAGGAGGATGGGATTGCCAACCTAATAGAAGCAGTATTACAGTTCCACCTGGGCCCAGGAACAGGTGAACTGGTTCTGCAGGTGAGGACAAGGGCCAAAGCCACAAATCAATCAAGAGGGGGCTACATCTTACTGCAATAACAAATAATGTCCCGAATCTCACAGGCTTAAAATCGCACAGGTTTCTGTCTTGATTATGCTTCATACCCGTGAGGGTGAGTCGGAGCTCTGCTCCACACTGTCTTCACCGGGGGACCTGGGCTAATGGAGCCTCTAGTGCCTGCTCCACCATCACCGGCAGGGCAGGGAAAGGGGGCGTGGAGAATCAAGCAAGCCTTTTCATGGTTCCGTGCGCATTTCACTGGCCACGGTGAATTAACTGAAAACCTCTAACTTGAAGGGAAGGAGAAAGGCAATCCTGCGAATCCCTGGAGAAGCCAGGGCGCCAGCGTGGGGACCACAGCCAGCTTCCAAGAGGCACTTCTGACTATGACCTGGTTACTCTGAGACTCAAGTGCCCACAGTCAAGGCAAACATTTCCATAAAGGCTGTCAAACAACGGCATCCTTGCTCCCAGGTTCCCCCAGGACCACTTCCTGAACTTCCCTCCAGCTGCTCTCCACGTGGTTGTCAGCTAACACCTAAAGTTCATCTTATTGTTGAAAATCCCTCTTGCAGAGCAAACACATTCTCACTTTTCATAATTACATCAGCTAATCCTATCATGGTCTGTTTTCCTCAATCCCTGGCTAAGGTCCTGGGAAGATAAGGAAGCTGAAGCCTGACCACACCTCCAGCTGCCCTCCCACAGATTAGACAGAAAGCAGGCTCGGCCAGTTTCTCCAGGGTTCTGGCTGCCTGGGCTTAAGAAAAAGGCATGTACATTTCTTGTAGGGAAGTTAAAACAAGTAAGCTAAAAAAAAAACCTCTCCCACTTATGACTACTTAAGTGAAACATCTTAAGTTGTATCACAACGTACGTGTATGTGTATAAAAACAAGCAGTCTGCAAGGAGATACCCCAAGGCATCTCTAGGAGGTGGGATTATAAAAGATTTTTATATGCTTCCTGCTGTATATTTTTTACAAAATGAATATATTATTTCTATAAATTTATATATAAAAGATTACATAAAAATTAGAAAAGCTGTATTAAATTTGGTCCCTTTAGTATATTGTCAAAGGATCTACTTCATAATAATGAATTCCTTTTGTATGCATTGCCCCTCTGACTCTGCCTTTTTAAAGCATCGCACCTGATGATGTAAAGAAAGCAAAGTTGACTATCACAGGACTTACTTGACTTGTAAAACTGGACCTCTGTCTCAAAGAAGGCACACAGAGCTAAGCTTTCCGTGAATGTTTCTTCATAGTCTGACCAAATTGCCTAAAATTAAGGATAATTTTTGCCAAGAACATGCAAGTGATGAAGTCAGCATCAGGGCAAGACAAAAGGGAGGAAAGAAGCAGAGCTCTGCAAAGGTTAAAACAAAGTAGGAAAAATGTGTCCATCAAATACAATAAAGGATTAAGAACAGAAAATGCTAAATAAATAAATAACAGGAAATGCTCAGTTTCCCTAGTGAGCAAAGAAATGCAAATGTAAACAGATAGATACAGAGGCAGTGTAGGGTGGTGGATGACTTACCCATTATCATCCAATCCCGACACACCCCTTTCCTTATCTGCCTCTGGTGATTTCCAAGGCTCCCCCCCACCGCCCCGCCTCCCTTGTAGTCAGGACTGATCATGTATCAGTCAATGGCCAATGAGATGTGAACGGAAAGCAGCCGAAGCCACCCTACCCTGCTTTCTCTTGCCTTATACTCTAATGCAGTGGAGCAGACTGCAAAAGTCATCTTATGGCCATGAGGAAAAGGCCAAGAGAATGGCAGAGATGCTGTTTCAGGCTTTTAAAAAACCCGGCAGCAGCCACTTGCCTCTGGGCTTTCTATTATGTGATTCAAAATCCTATTTCTATAAGCTACAGTTAGGCATATGTTGCTACTTCATTCAACACATTACTGAGTGCCCACCATATTCCAGGCACTATCCTAGGCTCTAGGAATACAGAGTGAGCAAAGCAGAAAGGGCCTGATCTTGTGGAGCTCCCTTACAGCACAGAGGAAGGCACATCTAAGCACTACAGACAGCATTAAGCATCTATTCATAAGCAAAACTAACAACAACAACAACAAAAGGTCACTGAAATACAACATCAAATGCTGGCAAAGTCACAATAAAACTACAATCGGACTCCAAGACAGCCTGGTTCACACTGGAAAGCAAGCAGACCACATGTACCGAAGTAGCCCACTCCCACTCCTAACTCATTCTCCTTAATCGAAGAATTCCATGTATTTTACACCAGGTATGGAAATACATTTGGAAGCCCCTGCCATTCAGTATTTCCAGTCTACTTTATAAATTTTATCTTAGGGGAAACATGTAGTTGCTAAAAGAATATTTTTTTAAATACTCACCAAATTTGCTTCTTTATGTTTAAATTTCCTGAGCAAACCCTCATAAAGTTTAGCCGATTCTAAACTGTTGCTAATGATTATTTGGCTTCCATCACAGCTCCCTAGATCCTCTCCTATGGGCATGATGAACTTTAAAAATGCAGTTAGTATAAGGAAACAGAAAATAAAAGCTAAAGACCTTGCTGTATACAAGGGCTGTACTTGTTATTCAGTTTTCCAAGATATATCCATATTATTCCATTTCATAATAAAACACTTCCTTATGGCTTTTATTTTAAATTTTACAAAAGGAAATAAATACCAACTCTCATCCCCTACCTGCCCCCCAGACATAAATACATCCACAAACACCATACTATCTAAAGAAAGAAATCCTTACAATACTAAAGTTGTCTCCACGCTACTATTATTTCAAGTATTTCCATTTTATTCCTATTTTAAAATAAACATAGTACCCATACATAATAAAATAAATGTGCTAGTTGATGGAAATTCTTCACTCGAGTTTTTAATTTCCACAAAACCAATCCATAAACAGTGTGCTTTTCTCTATCATCTGACTTTTCAATTACTTGGTACACAGGCTGCGATCTTCTTAGATCTTCTGTTTGCTCCCTTTCCTGCTGTGATTTGATTTTCCCATCTGTTGGGCATAGTAACAACTTCTCCGTATCTAGGAAACTGTCACATAAACACCCTATAGATGTCCTCTAAAGACACTTCCAGTTACAAAATGTATTTGATGAAATGAAGTATAAAGATTGACAGGCCAAACAGAAGGGGTCAACCTTCTATTCAAATGAGATTGAACACTTTGCGGGAAAAAGTTAACTGTAGGAAGAAGTCAACAGTACAATAATGTTTGTAGATAGTTGCAGCTAGGAGTCCTTATTGCAGTAACTGACAAATTGGAATCAGACTGCTATTTTTTTTAAGGTGAAGATGTTAACAAATCAATAAGGAGAAAACAACCTAAACATCCACCAATACATGGCTGAATAATTAAATAAATAATGGTCCACCCATTCATTTGAGTAACAATCTTTTTCTCCTTTATTTTTTTTTTTTAAAGTGTACTGATAAGAAAAGAAGTTCACATATAGTTACACAGAGAAAAAAGCAAGTTGCTGATCAGGTGTACCGTGATTCAACTCTGTTTTACAAAAAGCTGTGGACATTTATGTACATGTTATGTGTCTTTCTGCCTATTCTTGAATGCACAACAAAATTCATGAAGAATACCAAACTGCTATCAATGGCTGCTTCCCCAGATACTGGAGAGGGTATTTCAGCTTCACGTATTTCTTTATTTCTCACTATGCAAATGAATGACTTATGTTTTAAACATGTTTTAACACTATTCAAACCAAATAAAACTACCTAGCCTGGTTGCTTATTCACGTGCACATCAATTTTTGTTCAACACCCTGAACTGGGCTATACTCTCCAACAGATACCCGAACCTTAAACCAAAGGCTCTTCCCATACTTGAGGTGTGAGGGGTACCACTAGGCTCTGGTCATCTTCTGGCCAAATCCCTACTTATTAATAATAGAAATTTCATCAAAAGCATTGTTTGCCAACTCCAAGGAAAGAGGCACACCACACGATTCATATGCCCCTTTATAGCATTTTGCGATTAATTATATTAATTAAAACCTAAGAAATAATTTGTACAATCAAATCCACCTCTAATGATCTCCATTCAAAACATGTATTTTTATGTATATGATAAGAAGTACAAGGGAAAAAAATGCTGTCTCACTTTTACCTCAGGGAAGAAGTTGCCTTTTACTGATTTCAGTTGTAGGTTTTAGTGAGAAAATTAACTCCTTTGCCTATTAAGATACTTTCAGCAAAACCTACCATAGCTGGCAAAACTATGACACTGTTTACTTTGGTCTCATGTATCTCTTTGAAACATGAATCAGCAAACCCACATCATCCTGAGTTGGGACATTCCTCCTCAAACCTCAGATAAGGATCAGAGATCCTGAACGCTGGACAGAGTGACCACAGACCTGTGCTCTTCTCCGGTAAATAATGGCAGCCACCATGGAAACTGCCCCGAGGTGGGATGTGTCACCTTTGCTATCACCACAGAACTCAGAACAACTGTGATCCAGTCTAGTCTAGTCTGTGCTTTATAGCTCTTAGTAAGTTTTCAGTTGTGACACTAACTGACCATAATTTACAGAGTTAATTTGCTTTTGACCATAATTTACAGAGTTTACTTTGACTACTTCAGGAAAATATTTTTTAATTTAAACTAAAAAAATTTTTTTAGGCGACTGTTTTTTAAAATAATAACATAATTATACATGTGCAGAAAAACTGTACCTTTGATGAGGGCTTTCTCTGATTCATTAGAAAAGGAGTATATTATTTTTCTCTAAGAATCTTACATGATAGATGAGACCAAATTTTATTACCAGTTTTCTATAGAAACAAAATTTCAAGGCTCATTATTTGCTAGTTAAGCAGAGAAATTACTAAGTCCTATGCCATATGAATTGGATGGAATTTGGCAATCTGCTAGAATAGATAGAAAACAGAAAAGATGTGATTATTTATATTTACTCTAGCTAAACTATTTGAGATACCTGAATCTCTTAAAGCAGGAATTTTCTCTAAGCGACTATGTTATATGCACTAAAATAAGACAGCAGAACTGATTATAGAATTCAGTTTTGGGGGCTTCCGTGGTGGTGCAGAGGTTAAGAATCCGCCTGCCAATGCAGGGGACACGGGGTCAAGCCCTGCTCCAGGAAGATCCCACATGGCGCAACTAAGCCCGTGCGCCACAACTACTGAGCCCACGAGCCACAACTACTGAGCCCGCAAGCCACAACTACTGAGCTTGCGTGCCACAACTACTGAGGCTGCACCCTAGAGCCCATGAGCCAAAACTACTGAAGGCCACGTGCCTAGAGCCCATGCGCTGCAACAAGACACCACCGCAGTGAGAAGCCCGCGCACCACAACGAAGAGTAGTCCCTGCTCGCCACAACTAGAGAAAGCCCGTGCACAGCAACGAAGACCCAGTGCAGCCAAAAGTAAATAAATTAATAAATTAATTCAAAAAAATTCACTTTTGGGAGGAATAAGTTTGAGTTGTTCACATGCACAATCATGAATATGATTTAACTATGAAAACTAACTTGAATTTGCAAAGATTCAATGAAGGCAGGTCACTTAGAAAGATTTCAGTTGAACTGAGGGTGATCCGACTATCAAAAATCAGAGACAATGATCTAGAGAGAGCGCCCACTGTGAGCCTTCCCTTCCAAGTGGCTTTCGCTCTGCTCACAATAAACGGCTGTAACCATTACACTGAACATTCAAACTTTAAACAGGTGAATTGTATGGTATGTGAATTAAAAAGAAAGAAGCCTGTGAGTGTGTGTGTGTGTGCATGTCTCTCTGTCTGTCTGTCTCAGGGTACAAGGGGAGGGCGGGGGGTAAGAAAGATAACCTGAAATCCCATCAGTTATCTTTCTGGAGTAAAACACTGGCAGTGTGGTATTTCATAGCAAGTAGCACATGCCTTGGACAATGGAAAAAACATCATGGTATCCATGTAGCAAACACATGGAAAAACTATTTACTGGTTAATTTGCTGCTCAGAAATTATGCTTTAAGTTAAAGTAAAACGTTGAAAGTAAAATGCATCATTTTTTAATCGACTCTTTATCTTATCCAACTTTTCTCTCTCTCTCTTTTTTTCTATTTTGGATTAACCAACCACCTGCCAGTCTCAATCCCTTCAGATAAGGACATCTACCAAGGCATGCTACGTTGGAGAACATCTTGAAGCTTTAAGATACACGTGTAACTGGCGGGTGCTCAGTTAATATATAAGGCATATATAGCAATTTTGATGTCCTACACAAGAAGTGATCTTCAAATTTCAATTTGCACTTTGGTATAATACAATTAACTTGCATTAAAAGCTTTAATTGACAACTATACAAACAGCTCCACATTTATTATGGGGCAGCATGATTCCCTCTCTGCTTTAGCCCCTACCTGCTCTCCCAACTGTACTGTACAGTTTCTTCCTGATTTTATCCTCTGCTTTTACAACATTTTCCTATTTTGACTACCTTCTCCAAATTTTCCCTAACCTGTTTATTTCTGTAATCACTTTGAGATGAGAGAAACAAACAGAAAATAAACTAATTCTTCCTCAATTTTCAAAGTTTTAAAAAACAGCTAACACTGTGTGCTAGATACAGTTCTAAGTACCTTCCAAGCTTTAACTCATTTAGTCCCCATGACAACCCTATGAGACAGGAATGATAACTGTCCCCATTTTGCAAATAAAGATATAGAAAACAGAGACGTTGAGGGATTTGCCCAAGATCATTCAGCTAATAAATGGTTATTTAAGTCAGATTTCTACTCCAGGGAGTCTGGCTTATGTCTGTGTGTTTAGATACCGCCTTTGTGAATAGGGACTGTCCTATCTGAACTTTGTAGCTATAGTAAACTGTAGTCGAGGAACTAAGGGCTCCTTCTTATGCATGAAATAAGTTACGTCTGTAATATGTTATTTTGTTTTAAAAAAGAAATTTATATACATTAAATTAATAGAAAGATGGGTTTACTCCACTGTGTCTCTTAGCACCTATGAACACCTTATGCAGGTTGTTGTTCTCTTGAAAGAGGGCTAGAGTACAAATCTCTTAGTAAATTTCACTGCGTCACCATGAAAGATTGGATGCTCTCCAGATTACATCTAATTAATGTTTTACTTGTTAAATTTTGAAAATTCACTGTTTTATTAAGGTCTGAGCACTGAAATTCCAAATTTATTATTCTCATTCAGAAATAAAACTTACAATTAATAGGGGCAGTGATCTGACAATTGTGGCTAAGATTAAATAAAATAATATCTAGGGTGAATATTTCAGCTAGCCAACTGCAATCTTTATAATCAAGATATTATACAGAGTATCTGTGAGCTTTTCCTTCATCAACGTAAACTGAGCTACATGGCACCATATTTGTTGGCAAGACGATTATGGGGAAGAAGGGAGAATCAAAATTAACACTGAATAAGGAACTTTATGTACCAAGCACTATAGTAAATGATACATACAATGTATAAATTATAATGTATATTTACATAGTGTATATATAATCATACGGGTGTATATATGTAGATACAATATATGTATATATGATATATGTGCATATTAGCTTAATCCTCACAGCTCCTTGAGGCGGAGGTATCACCATTTCACAGAACAATCTGAGGTTAAAAGCTTGCTCAGGTGACACATTTACTAAACTGAAAGGCAGGATTTGAAGCCAGAGTCTGCTGACCCTAGATCCCACGCTCTTTCTGCCACGTGGCATTGCTTGTTTTGAAGGCACTGCTTGTTTTGACCAAAACCATCCCTTGTGGGCTATCACGTATAGTACAACCTAATTAAAGGTGAGCTGGAAGCCCTGACTGCACAGGTGAGAAATAATAGCAGCCAGAGGCAACAGAAAGTCAGCAAGAATGGCCTTGGAATGTTTGCCTATAATGAACTGTCATCATAAAATCATAAGCCCCTGATAATTTTACCAAGATCACCATTTTAGTGGGCGATGGAAGTGGAAGGCCAGTAGGTGATCATGCACCTTTTCTATTTTTCTTGGTAATTACTGAGTGACCTACTGAAATAGAGCCCACATTCACAACAGCACCTCCTTAGGCAGGTGAGGGCATCTGCTTTCCAGATGAAAGCATCCATTTGTTTCTTGTCGTCAACGGGCTCTTAACCCAATTAAAAGCCTAACTTTGGGGCTAGGTACTGGGAGATATAATCTGGAATTAATTTCAGAATTCCTAAAGCTACTGTTGGGAAGTTTTCCAAGCAGATCGTTTGGTATTGCAGTCTCTTCATGTTAAACACTCTCCAAACATTTATAAGGTGAGCCCTTGACTACGTTCCAAAGCAATAAAGGCCCGGGACGCCTTGCTCCTAGAGTCCTCCAGTGACAACCAACAACGGCACATTCAGGTCCGATGCTAGATGGCTACGGAGTCAACCGCTCATCCTAGTTGGGGTGACAATGCCACTTCACCCCATCTTACACAGCCAGCTAATGGCCTGTCAAATAATTAAAATGCTTGGCCTGAAGAAAGGATTAACCACTGCCAACTAAGAAGAAGATAGAAAGGTAAGAGCTAAACAAGCATATAGTTCTTATACTAAAAGTCACATTTTCAAAATTAAATTACCTTGTCATAATGTCTACTACATTCAGGGAATGAAAGAATTGGCTTTATATGCTAGGAAAAAAATTGTGTTCAGAATATTGGAGGTAATTTATTTTTAAGAAAGAATACTGCCGTCATACAGAAGGTTAGGACAGAGCTCACGAACTTCACCGAAGTGTCCCCACCAATCCTACCAACCAGACTCAGCCGTAGACTCAGCGAGACCCACCTCCTTTACCCACAAGTCTTGTGATAGATAACGTTTGGTTCCGCAGTATGAATCCTCATCCATTTACTCCCTGACAAATCCAGATATGTCTTTGCTCTCATTTTCTTCCAAAGCCTTATCCAAGCCACATCCAACTCCTATGAGACAGTCACCCCCTTTGGAACTCTTTAGAAGTGGGTTCACTGAGTGTGCTCATCTAGTCAGCTCTGCAGATCAGAACAAAGCCCCTTTGATGGGCCACAGTTCCCACCCTGACCCCACCCTCACCCCCTCCCATTACCTCCATGGGCCACGTTCCCAGGTTTTCACTCAGGCTCCACCTGCGCACTCAGAATGGCAGGCTGCGCTCTCCGGGGTCGCTCGGGCCTTCCAAGTCCAGCTCAGAGCACACTCCCGGTCGCCGTGGGCTCGCCTCTCATCCCCATCCTGGTGTGGGTTAGTCAGTTATCTGTCCATCCTATAATGCTAATGGTCCATTTCTTTTCACCTTTATAAGGTTCATCTCCAGACTAGTTGCCCACAGCCTTGAAAACAGGCACTACCGCAACCCAAACGATGTAAATCCACACCTTGGTAATAATAGCCAAAATATGTATAAAATTGCTGTGTGTGCCATGTTTACTTGAATCGTTCCATTACAATACTCACAAGAGTACGCAGAAGTAAATATAATCATTCCCGTGTTACAGGCAGGGAACAGATACAAGATTTCACAGAATTCCCCAAGTCGTGTTCTCATCATCACTGGCACCTGCTGAACGTCCCCCGGGAGGTGGTGCCCCTCTGAGCAGGAGTAAGGCCAGGGGTGGGGGAAGAGGCGCCGGGGTCTGAAGTCACAGGACTGGGTCTGAATCTAGCTTCTACGCCTTAAAGGCCATGGGACTTTCAGGCAGGTGCTGAGCAGAATCATCCAGGGCAAGATGGGTTCAATTTAGTCCCAGATCCAACAAACTGTGCCAAACTGCTCCAGCAAATACTTCTCATGATGCACTGGGGGCTCAATCAGCCGTGTGACCTTGATTCTTCTCATTCCACTTTCAGCACCACCCTCTCTGCCTCTGAGGACCTCCTTTTTGATTTCCCAAGATTAATGGTATTTATTATGGTATTTGACCCACTTATGTGAAAAGGACATTGCTCTAATTAATACGTCAATCTTTGCTGTAATGACACCTCAACTTCTCACACAAATGCCGGAGTTCCTCTCCAAAGTCTCAAGGCACACACAGGGGGCGCGGTCAATGATGGAACTTCCATTCATCCAGGCTTCCCTGGTGGCATGTCCTACACCACAGTACAGAAATAGCTCATTTCATCCTTACTGCGGGCCTGTGAGGTAGAGCTTATCTGTTAATCAACATTTCAGAGGTAAGAACCTAGCTCAGAGATTCATGGTAATTCCACCACAAAGAAACTAGTAAGGAATGGCAGACCAAGGATTCAACTCCCAGTCTGCTGGGCTCCAAAGCTCCTTCTCACCCATTCTACTGCCTGGAGGAATACGGCAAATGGAGAGGGGACAAAAGAGGGATCCTGTCATCCTCGTGCAGGGAGAGGTCTACCATGCTGGAGGGACAGGGGAAGGCCCCGAAACTTCACAGGGCACTGAAACCTCCACTTCTCAAGGTTTAGCGGGCACGAGAGGCCACAGAGTCCCAGACTAAACAGATAGAGACAGAGATAAAATGCCCAAACCCCAGAGCAGCCAGCCAGTCAGATGCAGCCTCAGAATTCTGTTTCTGAAAGTTTTGCTCCTGACCGTCAGTTCAGCACCACAGAGCTCGGCGGCACCTCCGGAGGCTTCTGAAGAACACGGGAGACAGCACGCAAGTGTCAAGCCAGAGCAATGCACCCACTGCCACCGCCACCTCCTGCTGCTGCTCTTCCAACTGGCACGTGTAGCCCTAAGTGTCCACTATGCCGATACCAGAGATAAAAAAGACAGCGCCTACCTGAAAAGGGTTTCCTGTCTAGTGAGGAAGACAAATAATCACGTTTCACGTAATGAAATGCCAAATCCAAGTAAACACAGATTATTGATATTAAGAAAGAATTCATTCTACTTGGAGTTTCATGAAGAAAAGTTGAATATTCATAATTTGAGCTTTTAGAAAGATAAATGAAACTCTACTATTGTCATTATTAAAGAACAAGTACACCTCAATTGATCTTCTTGGTAGCAGTTTACATCTTCAGCTCTGAATGTGGGGTTCGTCCCACACAGCAAGTCACAAATTCAGTCACGTTACCCCCGCATTGTAAAATATGCCCTGTGGCTCTAATGAACATCAAGTCCGCAACAGAAGAAGAAAGTAGGAAGCAGTGCCCTACATATGGAATACGGGTCAACAATCAATTATCCACAATTCTGAGCTCTAGAAATCTCTGAAAATCCGATGTTTTTCACTAACTCATTTGATGATAAAACCTAAGCTGACTTATTACTTGGCCACAAATCATGTTCTGAACTGGCACATGGCTCAGTTAGGCCTTTATTCATCCATTTAGGGAGCTGTGCTGAAATACTATGTTTGGTTACAGTGTTACCCAGACCTGCGAGGAATCTTTCACACTCTGTGGTATCTGCGTCCGATACCTTCTAAAATTCAAAATATTCAGAATTCAAGAACAGAGTCTCAGATAAAATTATGGTGCTGTATTTGCTTTCGGAAGCATAGAGGAAGTAAGAAATCAAAGAAACACTACTTTCCACTGTCAAGTAAAAAGTACCTATCTTCCTGCCTGCAGACATTCCCCCAAATCACCAAGAATCAGAGCAAAACGTACAAACGAGTCACAGTGTGCCACACAAACGAGTCACAGTGCGCCACACCCTGGTCAGGAAACCCTCTCTGGCTCCGGCCCCGCCCCCACCCCACCCCCGCCCTTACAGGGCTCTGAACGGCCCTCCACCTGGCACACCCAGCCGGCCGCTGCCTGGGCCGCATCCATCTTCCTCACCAGACAAGAGCACAGCTGTCATCGTCGTCTTTCTGTCTGGGGCCCAGCAGAGTGCCTGGGCTCTTACCCAACAGAAATTCATCTGTGTAGCCCCTGAGTCACCCCAACTCTAGATACAAACCACCCTTACCGAACTGCCCTGCCCTCAGCAATGCTGAGCAACACCTGGGCCGCCGTGTTCCTCCTGGCACTCTGCTTTGCTTGAAAGTTGTGAGACAGAACCAAAACTGAGCTATTTAAGGCCTGGCTGCTGAACACAGAAAGGCCATTTGAAAGCTGAGAAACATCTGTTCAGCACAACTGTTTCCTAACTCTACGTTATTGCCAAAGCAAGGAGATGTGTGGTCCGGAAGGTGGTGAGGGGCTGTGTAGAGCCTGCACCCTCTGTGAGGGTCTCGTAAGTGTGCTCCATTCTCACCAGATCACGGTTTTCATATACAAGATAGAGTAAAATTAAAAACTGTCGGGTGGGACTTCCCTGGCGGTCCAGCGGTTAAGACTGCGAACTCCCAATGCAAGGGGCGCAGGTTCGATCCCTGGTCTGGGAACTAAGATACCGCATGCCACAGAGCATGGCCAAAAATAAAAACAATTAATTAAAAAATAAAAATAAAAAACTGCTGACAAGACCTTAAGGTAAACAAAACCAGAAAGCTTGTCCTTTTTAATCTTCAAACTCCTCAAGATCAAGGAGGTATTTGTAAATCCTATCTTTAAGGTTTTAAATTATAACTATCACCAAGTCCTGTTCACTTTTCTTTTAAATAACTCTTGAATTTCCTGCTCTCTACTCCTACTGCCACCACCCTAACCCAGTCCCTAATCATCTATTACAGCACCCCTAGGTGATCTCATCCAATCTAGTGGGTTTTTTTTTTAAGTGGTTTTAAATACCAGTTACACAGAGCTAACCCCCGATTTTTATCTGCAGCCTGAATCTCCTCCCTGAATTCCAGATTCCTTTATGAATCTGCCCACCTGACATCACTGCTTGGATTGACAGCCAAGGCATCTCAAGCTGAAGCTCAAAGCATTAAGTCCTGAATTCTTGACCCAAATGTGGTACTCAATCTTTACTACCCCAGTAAATGGCAACTCTATCCTTCTAACTGATCAGGCCAGAAAACTTTGAGTCCTCTCTTTATCTCACGCCTCAAATGTGATTCGTTGGCAAATCCTGTCTGTCACCTCTACCAGAATCCACTCTCACCATCATCACGTGTGCCACCAGCCTGTCTCTCTCCTAGGAAACTCCTGCAGCCCTCACCGTCTCCCTGTTCCACTCTGGTCCTCCTACGGCCTCTAGACAGCACTCAGATTTCGGCCCTCCTCCCTTTTAGGGCGGCAAAATCGTTCTCATGGCTCCTCCTGTCACCCTGGGAAGATGATTCGAAAAAGCTCTCTCTTGCCCCCTGACTTTTCCAGGTCCAAATTTCCAGTTAAATTCAAGTTCACTTGTGCCTGGATAAGCCACTGTCACCTCTAACTCAACATTTCCAAACTGATCTTATCTTTCCCCCCCCGAACTGGGTCCCCCATCCCAATCATTCAATTTTTATACATGATATCACCATACTCCTAAGACAGAAACCCTACAGTTACTCAGGTCTCAATGCACTGTAACGTACTGCTGTCATAACACTTGGGGCAGATTATAAAAACGGCCACAACTCATCCTCTTGCCCTTTGCAATGTGACTCTGCAGCTACTCCATCCATCAGGAGTCAGAGCCTAGTCTCCATCCCTTGAACCGGGCTTGCTCTGTGACTGTGGCCAACAGAAGGCCGCCGCAGAAAAGAGGATGTGCCAGTCCCACGTCTAGGCCTCGGAAGACCCAGCACACTTCTGCTTTCTCCCTCTTAGAATCCTGCCCAGTTGCCTTGAGAAAGCCCAGGCCAAGCTGGATGCCTGCTGGATGAAGAAGGTCGTGTGGCCCAGGTGCCCCTGTCGTTCCCAAGGACAGAGCAAAAGCCTACCAACCCTCAGGGCAGAGCTAGCTAGCTAGCTAACCAGCGGCTGGCCGCAGATGCATGGCTAGTGTGGCTAGTGTGGCTAGTGTGACTAGTGTGGCTAATGTGACGAGTCTGGTCGAGCACAGAAGAGCCGCCTTGCTCAGCCCAGCCAACCGCTTACGCACAGAAGCTTGTTCTAAATAAACAGCTGTTGTTTTCAATACTTCGTTTTGAAACGGTTATGCTACAATAAATAACCATTACAGAACTTAATTTGATGCATTAAAAGGGAACATATTAAAACGTCCTAGCTCACAGAAGGCCCTCGATAGATGTGTGTTGCATTCCCAAATGTGGTTACATGGAGGTTGGCCTCCCGGCTCCATTTGGCTCTTCAAAAGCGCAGATCCCATCATGTTTTCTCTCTGTGTTCTCAGCACCCAACACGGTGTCCAGCACAAGTGCAGAGGCTCAAAATATAGGCTAAATGAATGTCAAGTGACAATGTGAAAAATCTGCACTTCCAGGGCGAATTCCTTTCACATTTAAAACAACAGAAAACCTTACAATTAAACGTAGGCAAGCTACTTAGCTTTTCTAAGCATCTGTTTCCTCATCAATTAAAAAAAAAAAAGGAGGGCTTCCCTGGTGGCACAGTGGTTGAGAGTCCGCCTGCCGCTGCAGGGGACATGGGTTCGTGCCCCGGTCCGGGAAGATCCCACATGCTGCAGAGCGGCTGGGCCCATGACCCATGGCCGCTGAGCCTGCGCGTCCAGAGCCTGTGCTCCGCAACGGGAGAGGCCACAACAGTGAGAGGCCCGCGTACTGCAAAAAAAAAAAAAAAAAAAAAGAAGAGTACCTTCCTCACATAATAATTCTGAGTTTAAATTCAATAATTCACATTATATCCTTAACATAATACCTGGCACATAAAAAGTCATATATATGTGTATTAATATTACCCACTTGCTTTTCTCTTTTCAAGTGAACTATAAGTTACTTAGTAACAGTGATGTTAACTTTGTGCTTTTTCTTATTCCCATCCTGCATAACACTGCTGAGCATGTAGTAGACACTGATAAATACTTCAGCAACAGATTGATTTCAAACTCTACACAAGAAGCTCAAATGGCTTCCCACTGCCTATTAAAATTTCAACTACTCTCATGCAGCAGCAATAAAAAAAATCGTACTACCTCTTCCATCCCGTATTATATAATATCACATACTCTCTCATTAGAAAGGCATTCAGATGTCAGCAACAGAAACCTCAGAAACAGTGTCTCAGACAAACAGGAGTTTTTCTCTTCCATGAAACAGAAGCCTGGAGGCAAACAGGTGCTGTCACTTGTCCAGGGCTGTCTAAAGTTCCTACAACGAACTAAATGTGTCCCCCCCCCAAAATCACATACTGGAATCCTAACCCCTAAAGAGATGGTATTAGGAGGTGGGGGCTTTGGGAGATGACTAGGCTATGAAAGTAGAACCTCATGAATGGCATTTCTGCCCTTATTAAAAGGACCCCAAAAAAACTCACCCCAAAGAACCTCAACCCCCCCTAGGGGCTTCCCTGGTGGTGCAGTGGTTAAGAATCCACCTGACAAGGCAGGGGACATGGGTTCAAGCCCTGGTCCGGGAAGATCTCACATGCTGCGGAGCAAACTAAGCCCATGCACCACAACTACTGAGCCTGTGCTCTAGAGCCCGCGAGCCAGAACTACTGAGCCCACGTGCCGCAACTACTGAAGCCCGTGTGCCTAGGGCCCGTGTCCCGCAACAAAGAGAAGCCACTGTAATGAGAAGCCTGTGCATCACAACGAAGAACATCCCTTGCTCGCTGCAACTAGAGAAAGCCCACGTGCAGCAACGAAGACCCAATGCAGCCATACAAATAAATAAAATTAAAAAAAAATAAATAAAGAAAGAACCTCACCCACTTTCTGCCAAGTGAGGTTACAAGAAGTTGGTAGTCTACAACTTGGAAGAGGAGAGTGACCAGAACCCAACCATGCTGGCACACAGATCTCATACCTCCAGCCTTCAGAACTGTGACAAATAAACTTCTGTTGTTTATAAGCCACCCAGTCTTTGGTACTTTGTTACAGCACCCAAAACGACAGACAGTGCCAGAGCCAACCACTCTGATTCCCTTGGCCCTTCCCTCACGGTCACAAGATGGCTGCCACAGTTCCTGGCATAACAACCACATCCGGCAGGGTAAACACAAGTCAGTGACAGTCGTGTCTGCTCCCGTTACATGGAAAACAAAGGTTTTCCCAGGGCTGCCAGCCAACTCCTCCTTATGTCTCACTGACATCCCACAAGAGAGGCCGAGAAAGTGAACAGGCTCTGTGGTTGTGACAGGTTGTATTTCCCAAAGATGGCCACACTAATATACCCCATTCCACATGCTCTCCTTAAACAGACACTGAAACTCCCCCTTTGAGACACAGGATCCAAGTTCCTTTCTCTTGAATCTGGGTGTGGTTCTGTGACAGCACAGGTGATGCCGGGTGACTGTCAAGGCTAAGTCAGAGGCAGTGATACAGCCTCCACCTGGACTTCCCTTTTTCCTGGACGTATGTCTCTGGGGCACTGAGGCTCTGTGTGAAGAGTCAGGCTGAAGAGACCATGCAGACAGACCGCCCCCCGCCCCGAAGGTGGGGGCTGAGGAGGGCTTTCCAGATGACCACAGCCTAAGCCCCTCACCACTGGACTGAGGCCTCCCATCAGACCCTGATTCAGAACTGCCTGACAGGGCTGCTCCTGAGTATTGGATTCACAGAAACTGTGAGAGATTATACATGATTACTACTGTTTTAAGCCCCTGAGTTTTGGGGTGATTTGTTATGCATCAGTGCAGACAACTAAAACAGTGGGGGGGCAGGCAAAAGAGAAGGGGCTTAGGAAAGGGAGCTGTCCTTCCAGCTGCGGTCCTCACTTCCCCAGATCGCGCAGCTATTTCTGGCCTCCGTGCCTTTGTTCTTGCCTCACCTGGAGCTGCAGCCCCAGCCAGCACAAGCAGACATGGCCTCACACTTCCACAGTGATCTCTCTGTCCATAACAGACATTTAAAAAATTTAATTACATTCAGTCACATTCTTTTTCCCCATTATACTGGCTTCTTAGATCTAGTATGAGTTCTTGTTCATGGAGATCCCAACATATAACTGCACTACATACATTAGTTTACTCCTTACCAGGTAAGGAGTAGAAGTTTAGTAAGTTCTTGCTGAATGAAATTGCGCATCCTGTGTTTCACGCTACGCTCAGTGTCTCTCCACCGCTCAGTGCTGGGCTGTGTGTCCTTTTCTTCTCCCACCCTCCCTTCTCCACACTCCTCAACTCCTTTCAGTTGTCCCATTATCCTGGAATTGTGGGCCTGTCTCCTCACCAAACCACTTCGTTACTAAGGGAATGACCATACTGTATTCCGCTTTTTATTCCCAGCACCAAATGCTGACATACGGCAGGTATTCAATAAACATTTGATGAGTGGAGGAAAAAGGGACACACGTGAATCGCTAACACCTCGCAAAAAAGGAAGAGCTTAAATTAAAAAAAAAAAAAAACCCTCCCATTTAATGGCTTAAATTATGACTGAGAATCTGACTTTTTTTAACACTTAGTTTAGGTAAACATAGCAAGGCTACTACTTTAAGGACAGAAATAAAACCCTGATAACTCTATAAACACACCAAGAAGCATCCTTAATAAGCTACTTTGGGAAAATGTTACATTTCAGACCTATTTTAATGGGAAAATGTTACAATTCAGACCTATTTTAAAACAAAAATATAATGAGTCCTAGGAAGTAACACTTGTGAATAAATTCACTGCTTTAGAGCTGAAACCTGGAACTCATAATGACAGCTGGGACAGTATGATGTTTCCTATGTTCATATTAGTATTGTTGGAATGGGCAATGTGCCCTATAAACAACTTTAACCACTTCTAAGAAATTGAGTGAAACCGTAAATATTTGGAGTTATATGGAGAACTTAAGGGATAAACCCTGTCACCTAAGGCAGCAGCAGGCTGAAAGCCAGATTCCTGACCTCCTCCTTGGTCCGTGTGACAGCTCCCACGACAGAATCCAAAATTGGAGAGCAGATCCTAAAAGACTAACAATTAGGTAGTATCTTCTCTGAATTTCGTAATTCTTCTCCCATTTCTTTCCATTGTTGGAAAATCAATGTAAACCACAAAATGTCACTCATAATTGCAATACATCCACACTACCAATTCACCCCTGGAAAACGTCTACTCTTTACTTCTAACCATCATTTGCATCTAAGCAGGCCTCTGCATTGTTATGTTATTAATAGCATCCTAATGGCACTATTAAAACAAGTCCAGAAACAGTCTGTGCAATCAAGATTCCCAAACAGCAGGATGTGTCAACCCAGACAGTCACAGTTTCCAGGTTTGAAGTATCTTACAAAATAAGGGAAAATAAGCCTTTCTCACGGTCCTCTCTGAACAACTGCACAGCCTGTTCTCCTCCAGTAAGATCGCTTGGTCTCTCCATCCACGTGGAACCTACCTAGTCTCTGAGGACCAGTTTGGTCCTCAATCCCTCTCTCCAGGGACTGGAACACAGTAGGGGCTCAATAAACATCTGATGAATGCATCAACATGCAAAATAACTTTAAAAAACATGCCACAGTACTTGGCAGTTGGTAAATAATTATCATGAATAAATCCTAAAGAAAAATCTGTGTGGCCTGAGAAAGTTAAAGGCAGCTTCTTGGAGGAATTAACCATTCAGGAACCTGGGGATGCCATAACCTGTTTATTCCAAATGTCCTTTCCTTGAAAAGCATGAATTTCATTAAGACAGTATTATCAAGAGGAGATGAACTCCATAACTGTAAGTGGAACCAACCAAATTGTTTTTCAAGAAGTACCCATACCGTCCAGCCGGGCGCGGCGTTTAAGTCTGGCTCAAGGGCAAAGCCTGCAGGACGAAGGACCGCTTCTTCAGAGCCCCCCTTGGCTTTCTCAACGTGTCTCTCATCGAAGGGACCGTCCACTTGGGAGGCGAGACAGGAGGTGGTGAACAGCATCAGTGCCCACACCTGCTAACTGGGTGCCTGGAGCAGGTCACCTCACCACCCCGTGCCCTGGCTCCCCTGCACCTGCCTCGGAGGCTGCTAAGAGGACCCAGTAGGTTAGTATATGCAGAGCATTTAGCACAGTGCCTGGGACACAGTGAGAGCTGTGTACATATAAACCATTACTGCTGTTGTAATTCCTCTTACCACTGTGGATAGACTCTACACTTGCTTCAAACAACTCCATCTTTAAGAACCTGACTTACCATTTAGTTATGGTCAAGCTCCCACCCGACTCTACTCACTACCTATTTTAATCTTCAGGTTCTTTCTCTCTGAGCAGTGGCAAGCTGACCGGACCCTGCTCACTATTAGTGGTGCCTGCTGACAGAGTGCTAGCAACAGTTTCCATTATTACTGCGTGACAATAATCTAAATATCAGCTTGATTTCCTGGTTCCTTATATTTATGCCTAATGTTTTCTGACTGATCTGCTATATGGTACGTGCTACTTTTTCAGAATATGAAAGCAATGAAGCAGCAAAAACAAAACCATATACTGTGTACATTGTATTTGCTGGTAACAAAAAAGATGACACTTCAGAAATATGGTGTCGGGGATGAGATAATCACATAAAAGCCCTAAGCTGAAAAAAGGTCAAGATTATTGCAGATAGGGGCCATGAACTCCCTATGCATTAGAAACATTTTTATTTTAAAAATCAGGTTAGCTGGTGGGTATAAAATGCTTGTCATTTCAGGGTTCATTTGTATCATTAAGAACAATGGTCAGTCATTACTGAAGCACTCCAGGGCCTTTGCAATTATCTCACTCTACTCAAATTCTCAAAATAGAAATTGATTTTAATTCAATTTAATCTTTTAAAAATATGCCACACTGCACTTTTATGACAGTATTGAGATGTCAGAAAACCAGCAATGATATTTCTGCTATTATGTAATCCAGTGGGTTCTGTGGTTCAATGCTAACAACCTAAACAACACATTTCCATCCCTATAGTTGCTTGTTCTGATTTTTCTGCCTTGGAGGACCTGGTAGTCAAAATCATCATGCCGTCATGAGGTGTTGTCTTCCGGAGACCTGATCAGTCTTTGACATTCATTATTGTTGAGTTCCTGTTTTTTTTTTTTTTTTAAGTCACCCAACATAGCTTTCTTTTTTTTTTAAAGAGTAGCAGATAGAATGGAATTGTATTTTTTTTAATTCAAAAACAACAGGGAATTCAAATCAACTCTGAAGCCTGAGCAGAGCTAGTGTTTCCCAGCTGGCTGCGATACACCAAAGAGACTTGTGTTTTATCTTAACACAGTATCTGGCCTTGGGCAGAAACCTGTGCCAGGCCTGGGGGCTAAATACCTGTTAGAGTCTCTCTTGCAGCCTCTACTGCACCTCAGAGCAAGTTAGTAGTAAAATGTGACTAAATATTCCAAAATGACCAACGTGCCAGGCACCACACTTCGTATTAATAGATACGTGTCATTTAATCAAACAGTTATCCTAAAATTCAAATGTTTTTCCCCTGTACCAGCTGGGATTTTGTTTTCTCACGTACGTGACAAGAAACTAACTAAAGCCAGAAAGTGAATTTATTGGCCTGAGTACATGAAGAGCCTAGTCATCAGCTGGGGCAGAACGAGCTGCCGGGGTCGCCTGATCCCACCTGTGGCTCCAGGCTTTCCTCCTTGTTGGCTTTCTCTCTGGTTCGTAGGGTGAGAATGTAGATGACTGCTATTCCAAACCTCACAACTTTTTTTCAGTCAAGTCCAGTGGGAAACAACAAGAATTTCATCCTTGGATGTGCTCACAAAAGTCTCTCTACTACTCACTGACTATGTCAAGGTCATGACCCTATTCCTGAGCCAATCGCTGTAGATTGGGGAACCACAAAGCCTAGCTCCAGGTCATGGGACCACCCGCAGCTGCACAGGAACCCTAGCAAGAACCCCAGTAGGGCTGCCATAAAGGGTGCATGGACACTAGATGTCAAAAACAACAGATGTCTACTATAGTCTCCTTTCTCCTCTTCTGAGAAAACTGAGCCTTGAAGATAAATTAATTCCCTAAGATAAGAGCTATTATCTGACTCCACCAAGTCTTGTTACCAAGCACAAATTACCACAACCAGAGGCAACCACGGTTACCATTTTCTTGCGAAATATCTTCTGAAGATAAGTCTACGCGTACAGAAGTATACATGTATGACTTTCCAAAACCAAATTACAGCAACATCTGCTCTGTACTTTGCTTTAAAAAACACACTCAGGGGGGGCTTCCCTGGTGGCGCAGTGGTTGAGAGTCCGCCTGCCGATGCAAGGGACGCGGGTTCGTGCCCCGGTCCGGGAAGATCCCACATGCCGCGGAGCGGCTGGGCCTGTAAGCCATGGCCGCTGAGCCTGCGCGTCCGGAGCCTGCGCTCTGCAACGGGAGAGGCCACAACAGTGGGAAGCCCGCGTACCGCCAAAAACAAACAAACAAACAAACAAAATACTCAGCTCCCATCTTTGAAAGTCTCAAGTGAAGCTGTCCCAACGCAAGATGCAACAGTTATCCACCCAGGTGGTCTCACTCCACTCCTGGCCTGGCCTCCTATGGCAGAGGCTAACTCGGAGACTCTTAATATTGTCTCCTCCCTTGTAAAATGACATTCATCACAAGCCATTATAACAAAATAAAAGCTGCACAAAATAAGAGTTATCTTAAGGATAAAATCATGGCCTTTCAATGAAACTCTGTATTCTTAAAATTGATTCTAATAAGATATAAAGGGAGACATTTCTTGCAATCTGGCACCATATCTCCTACAGTGGCTCTTTGGCACTATAAAATTCTAAAAGTCCCTTCAAAACAGATAAAACTACATCATAGCACAGTTTTCTTCAAGATTATGGTTACACAGAGGCCAAGAAGCATAAAATAAGGATTCTTTATACCATACTGAGTGAATAAATAATCTGCTAAATACTGTACAAATACTGCAAAGATAAAAACTTATTTAAAATTTAACTATTTGCTGGTCCCACAAGAGGCAACCACATAATTTTTATATACTTAAGAGATTGTGTGTATATACATTTTAATGAAAATGGTACTGACATACACACTATGCCCTAGTTGTGCACCCTGAAGTTGTTTTTATAATGGTGATGTGAGGATCTATTCCTCTTTCGGGACCAAGGCTCTGTACTCAGAAAACTGAAAGAAATTAACTGGGCAACCCAGGGGCTGAAGCAATACTCTGCTCTCTCCAACAGAGTGTTTTAGCCAAATGGGTGAATTATTAGCCTAATTCACAAATGTCATTAAAGACTATTAGGGATGGGTTTCCGATATGCTTTCAACGTAAGACAAAAGGCATAGAGGATACTGTTCAAAAGGGCTAAGAACATTACACTGAATCCAGCAAACTAAAGAGTACAACTCAATTCTCTTATAAATCTTTTTAGCATTAATGGTCATAACTTCTCATGCAAAAAATTCTAATCATTTTATGTAGATAGGTTTTTACTTTACAGACAATCTAACCAAGAGGCAACAGAATTTCCAACAAAGGAAATTCATGGATAGCTCAAAGTTCCACTTGAGATCTGATAGGTCACTTCTGACGCCAGTTTTGAGGTCCTGATGTTCAGGCAGCACCTGTGTGTGTCAAAGAGGTGGGTGCCACATGAGAAGATGGCCTGGGCATCAGGTCACAGCAGCACCACCCTCTCCTCCTGGGCTCCACTCAGGAGCCCATTTCTCCCCTCTGTTCTAACTACTTCCTTGCCTTCCTTCCTAATTAACGGCAGGCCCTCACCCCATTCTTCTCCTAGCACCTGGTTCCCTAAAAACTGCAGTCATCTGCAATTCTTTCTTCTGCTTAGAAGGTTAGCAATAGGAGAATCACTGAGAACCACTGGACTGGGATCAAATTTACATTTCCTCAGAACTTCTGCTTGCCAAATTTAATATGCTATCTGTAAAAGTTTAAAACCACTAGGTCTAATTTTTAAATTTAACCATAAATGGTTAAAGACTATTTTTATTAAAGCGGAGGGGGGTTTTGGTTTGTGTTTGGCCTTTTTGTAGGTCTATTTTTTAAAACAGATTCTACACCTCCAGTTTTAAACAAATACCATATGGTTGCTTCCTTGCTAAGTTATTTATTTTTTGAAAAATGTTAACTGCAATTTTGGCAGTTCTTCATTAAACATTATTCTTAAAACATAAACAAAAAGCTCTACCAATCCTCCATCAAGAGACAAACTTCAAAAGCTTGTACAAAAGTAAATTCCACCTCCTTCTGACTGACAATGACCCCCAATTAATTAAAGGTAATTAATTACATTTAATTACCTTAAATGTAAATGGATTAAATGCCCCAACCAAAAGACACAGACTGGCTGGATGGATACAAAAACAAGGCCCATATATATGCTGTCTACAAGAGACCCACTTCAGACCTAGAGACATATACAGACTGAAAGTGAAGGGATGGAAAAAGATATTCCATGCAAATGGAAATCAAAAGAAAGCTAGAGTAGCAATACTCGTATCAGATAAAATAGACTTTAAAATAAAGACTATTACAAGAGACAAAGAAGGACACTACATCATGATCAAAGGACCAATCCAAGAAGAAGGTAAAACAATTATAAATGTTTATGCACCCAACGGAGGAGCACCTCAATACACAAGGCAAATGCTAACAACCATGAAAGGAGAAATCGACAGTAACACAATACTACTAGGGGACTTTAACACCCCACTTACACCAATGGATAGATTATCCAAACAGAAAATAAATAAGGAAACACAAGCTTTAAATGACACAACAGATCAGATAAATCTAATTGATATTTATAGAACATTCCACCAAAAACTGCCAGAATACACTTTCTTCTCAAGCGCACACAGAACATTCTCCAGGATGGAGCACATCTTGGGTCACAAATCAAGCCTTGGAAAATTTAAGAAAATGGAAACCGTATCAAGCATCTTTTCTGCCTACAACACTATGAGACTGGAAATCAGTTAGAGGAAAAAAAACCTGTAAAAAACACAAGTACACAGAGGCTAAACAGTGCACTACTAAATAACCAAGAAATCATTGAAGAAATCAAAGAAGAAATAAAAAAATACATAGAAACGAATGACAACGAAAACACAATGATACAAAACCTATGGGATGCAGCAAAAGCAGTTCTAAGACGGAAGTCTACAGCAATTCAATCTCACCTTAAGAAACAAGAAAAAAATCTCAAATAAACTATCTAATCCCCCCACCCCAAAAAATCTAACCCTACACTTAAAACAACTAGAGAAAGAAGAACAAAGAAAACCCAAAGTCAGTAGAAGCAAAGAAATCATAAAGATCAGAGCAGAAATAAATGAAATAGAAACGAAGAAAACAATAGCAACTATCAATAAAACTAAAAGCTGGTTCCTTGAGAAGATAAACAAAATTGATAAACCCTTAGCCAGACTCATCAAGAAAAAAAGGGAGAGGACGCACATCAATAAAATCAGAAATGAAAAAGGAGAAATCACAACTGACACTGCAGAAATACAAAGGTTTATAAGAGACTACTACAAACAACTATATGCCAATAAACTGGACACCCACGAAGAAATGGACAAATTCTTGGAAAGGTACAATTTTCCAACACTGAACCAGGAAGAATTAGAAACTATAAACAGACCTATCACAAGTAATGAAATTGAAACCATAATTAAAAATCTTCCAACAAACAAAAGTCCAGGACCAGATGGCTTCACAGCCAAATTCTATCAAACATTTAGAGAAGAGCTAACACTGATCCTTCTCAAACTCTTCCAAAAACTTGCAGAGGGAGAAACACTCCCAAATTCGTTCTATGAAGCCACCATCATCCTGATACGAAAACCAGAACAAGATATCAGACAAAAAAAGAAAATCATAAAACAATATCACTGATGAACATAGATGCAAAAATCCTGAACAAAATACTAGCAAACAGGGCTTCCCTGGTGGCGCAGTGGTTGAGAATCTGCCTGCCAATGCAGGAACACAGGTTTGGGCCCTGGTCTGGTAAGATCCCACATGCCGCAGAGCAACTAAGCCCGTGAGTCACAACTACTGAGCCTACGCGTCTGGAGCTTGTGCTCTGCAACAAGAGAGGCCGCGACAGTGAGAGACCCGCGCACCGCGAAGAAGAGTGGCCCTCGCTCGCCGCAACTAGAGAAAGCCCTCGCACAGAAATGAAGACCCAACACAGCCAAAAATAAAATAAATACATAAAAATTTTAAAAAAAATACTAGCAAACAGAATCCAACAACACATTAAAAGGATCATACACCATGATCGAGTGGGAATTATCCCACAGATGCAAGGATTCTTCAATATATGCAAATCAATCAATGTGATACACCACATTAACAAATTAAGGAATAAAAAACATATGATCACAGAATTACCATATGACCCAGCAATCCCACTACTGGGCATACACCCAGACAAAACCATAATTCAAAAAGAAACATGCACCTCAATGTTCACTGCAGCACTATTTACAATAGCCAGGTCACGGAAGCAAACTAAATGCCCATCCACAGACAAATGGATAAAGATGTGGTACGCATACACAATGGAATATTACTCAGCCATAAAAAGGAACGAAATTGGGTCATTTGTAGAGACGTGGGTGGATCTAGAGACTGTCATACAGAGTGAAGTAAGTCAGAAAGAGAAAAACAAATATCGTATATTAACGCATATATGTGGATCTTAGAAAAATGGTACAGATGAACTGGTTTGCAGGGCAGAAATAGGTACACAGATGTAGAGAACAAATGTAATGGACACCAAGGGCAGAAAGTGGTGGAGGGGGGTGGTGGTGTTGGTGTTGGGATGCATTGGGAGATTGGGATTGACATATATATATATATATATATATATATATATATATATACCAATATGTATAAAATAGATATAACTAATAAGAAACTGCAGTATAAATAAATAAATACAGATAAAATTCAAAAATTCACCAAAAAAACCCCCTATGATAACCTCGATAGATGCAGAAAAAGCTTCTGACAAAACTCAACACCCATTTATGATAAAAACTCTCCAGAAAACAGGCATAGAGGGAACGTACCTCAACATAATAAAGGCCATATGTGACAAACCCAGCCAACATCATTCTCAATGGTGAAAAACTGAAACCATTTCCTCTAAGATGAGGAACACGAAAAGGTTGCCCACTCTCACGGCTATTATTCAACATCGTTTTGGAAGTTTTAGCCACAGCAATCAGAGAAGAAAAAGAAATAAAAGGAATCCAAATCGGAAAAGAAGAAGTAAAGCTGTCACTGTTTGCAGATGACATGATACTATACATAGAGCACCCTAAAGATGCCACCAGAAAACTACTAGAGCTAATCAATGAATTTGGTAAAGTAGCAGGATACAAAGTTAATGCACAGGAATCTCCTGCATTCCTATACACTAATGATGAAAAATCTGAAAGTGAAATTAAGAAAACACTCCCATTTACCACTGCAACAAAAAGAATAAAATATCTAGGAATAAACCTACCTAAGGAGAGAAAAGACCTGTACGCAGAAAATTATGACACTGATGAAAGAAATTAAAGATGATACAAATAGATGGAGAGATACACCATGTTCTTGGATTGGAAGAATCCACATTGTGAAAATGACTATACTACCCAAAGCAATCTACAGATTCAATGCAATCCCTATCAAACCACCACTGGCATTTTTCACAGAACCAGAAAAAAATTTTTCACAATTTGTATGGAAACACAAAAGACCCCGAATAGCCAAAGCAATCTTGAGAAAGGAAAACGGAGTTGGAGGAATCAGTCTCCCCAACTTCAAACTATACCACAAAGCTACAGTAATCAAGACAGTATGGTACTGGCACAAAAACAAATATAGATCAATGGTACAGGATAGAATGCCCAGAGATAAACCCACAGACACATGGGCACCTAATTTACGACAAGGGAGGCAAGAACATACAATGCAGAAAGGACAGCCTTTTCAATAAGTGGTGTGGGAAAAAACTGGACAGCTTACATGTAAAAGAATGAAATTAGAACACTACCTAACACCATACACAAAAATAAACCCCAAATGGATTAAAGACCTAAATGGACACTATAAAACTCTTAGAGGAAAACACAGGAAAAAACACTCTTTGACATAAACCACAGCAAGATCTTTTTTGACCCACCTCCCAGAGTAATGGAAATAAAAACAAAAATAAACAAATGGGACTTAATTAAACTTAAAACCTTTTGCAAAGCAAAGGAAACCATAAATAAGACAAAAAGACAACCCTCAGAATGGGAGAAAAAAATTGCAAATGCAACAACAGACAAAGGATTAATCTCCAAAATATACAAACGGCTCATGCAGCTCAATAT
>RJWK010016487.1:0-35296 GCA_004363435.1 Platanista minor | reverse complement strand
TTTTTTTTTTTTTTTTCCACCTTCTTTCCTCATTCTTAATCTTTCTTATTCTTATTCATTCCATGGGAGTTCTCTAAGCTCTTTGGATCTATGGTTTGTTGTTTATTTTTGGAAAATTCTTGGCCGTTATTTCTCACATATTTCTACCTCCCTGCTTGTTCTTTCTTCTCCTCCTGTGATTCCAGTTATACATGAGACCATTTGATATTGTCCTGTGGCTCTTGGATGTATTGTTCTTGTTTCCCCCCCCCCCCCCCCTTTTTTTTCTTTTTTTTTTTTTTCTTTTTGTTTTTTTTTTTTTTTTTTTTTTTTTTTTTTTTTTTTTTTTTTTTTTTTTTTTTTTTTTTTTTTTTTTTTTTTTTTTCCCCCCCCCCCCCATGTTATGTTTCTTCTTTGTGTTCTGTTTGGTTTATTTTTATTGGCCTTTCTGTAAGTTTACTTATTCCTTAGTTTTGTTGAGTCTGTTAATGAGCCAATCAAAGGCTTTCTTTATCTCTATTACTTTGTCTTATTTCTAGGGTTTTTGTTTGACCCTCCCACTCTGTTTAAGTTCCCATTTGTGAATGTATGTTGTCAACGTTTCCCATGGATATTTTAACATATTAATTATAGTTATTTAAACTTCCCTGTCTGAGAGTTCTGACATCTGGATCATCTCTGAGTTTGGTTCTTTTGGTTGCTCTGTCTCTTGACAGTGGGTTGATAGTGCACGTATCTTAACTTTTTATTGGATTTTGGAAAGTGCGTGCCTCACAGTAGATACTGAGTCCAGTAGTTTTTAATGGCTGGAAATGGGCACTGCTCTTCTGTCAGGTCATCAGGTGGGGAGTTGAGGCAACCTGCTCAGGAGTGGGGCTGCGTTAGGATTTTGGTCCACCGTGTTTACCTTCAGTGTACCATGCTGGCCTCCAGATCTCCTAGCAGTGGCCTGCCCTTTCCCTGTGCTTGTAGCCATGCTGGGATCTGGAGTCTCCCCCTCCTTGCCCCTCTGCTCATAGTAGAGCGCTGAGCAAGGCTGTGGTCGGGCAGGTGAGGACTGCTCTTTAAACTGGTGCAGTTCCGTGTTCCCTGCTGCTCTCCCAGGGTAGCAGACCTCTCATTGTACTGGAATGGGATTTTTATCCCAGGATGGTTTCCTACCTTCCCTGGGATAGAGGTTTCCTCGTCTGCTCTCCCCCAAGTCACAATGGGTTTTACCCAAGGCTGCTGCTCTTTTCCCAGCAGCTTAAGCCTTCAGGCTTTTGCTCCACATTAGAGAAGCGTTCAGGCAGGACCCTGGGGCTTGGCGCCTTTTCTGCAGTGGCAGCTGAGCCCCTCCCGTGTGCCCGCCGTGAGCACCTGGCGGGGGAGGCCTACAGAACAGAGCCTGGGTGTGCATGTGAAGCCCCCTGTGTCCAAGGCCAGGCCTATCCACCCCACGCTCAGCCTCCAGCAGTTTGTTGCAATTTGGGGTGATGCTTTCTTACTTGTTCGCGAGGCTGGCATGTCTTCCTCCACATTCTCCTCCCTGCTTGCCCCAGCGGAGCTGGTCCACACATCCCTCTGTGGAGTTCAGGCTGTTTGGTTGCCTTGTGATTCTGCTTTATGGTGAACTCAAGAGAAGTTCTGATTTTTGTGATATTTCTGGCTTTTTCTTACGGTTTGGGTCAGGGCAATGCTGTTCAAGTTTCTATATCCTCAGGCAAGAATGGATGTTGGATTTTATTAAATGTCATTCACCCTTATTCAGAATGGTCATGTGAGTTTCTCATTTATTCTTCCTGATGTGGGGAAGTATATCAATAGGTGGCCTGATATTAAATTCATCCCTTATTTTCTCTTACTCGGAGAATTCTTTCATTAGCAAATATTTTTTTAACACCTATTAAGGGCTGGATGTATAGGGATGAATAGTAAACATAAAATCTTATAAATCTTATATTCTAATCAGAAGGTAGACAAAACATATAAGTAGATAAATAGGGCATTTCAGATTGTGATCATAATTATGAAAAATAAACAGGGTTTGGGCAATATGGGGCAACTAATGTAGGCAGGTGGACAGGAGGTAACACTGATGTTAGGATTTAAAGGTTGAAAGTGATCCCGGCATTTAGAGTTGAGAGTAGGGAAGGCTTTTCAAGAGATGGTGAGTCCAAGTTCCCAGGAGCAGGAAGGAGACAGGCCTGTTGAGGCGTCAGAGTTCACCCACCACGGCTGAAGCATAGTGAGGAGAGGGAAACGGTGTGGAGGGGGCTTGGGAAGCTGGGTAGAGGACCACGCTGTCTTTTGGCCAAGGTAGATGTTTGATTTCCATTCCACGAGGAATGGGAAGAACTTGGAGATGGATGTGGCTTTCTGTCGCTTGCTAAGTGAAATTAGTTGTTCCCGTATCTTACATGGTCGGTCCCTGGCTTCTATACTTCTAGTGTGGTTCTTCGTTGCACGTTAATTTATTTGTTATCTGTCTTGCATTTTCAGTCTCTTTCTCTCTGCTGACTTTTACTTCCTGTTTATAAGCACACTCAACACCCCTTATCCTACAGAAACCTTGCTATAACCCCCTCTCCTCTGGTATTGGCATCCTGCCTTTCTCTCTCCCTTCACAGCCAGATTCCCAGAACGTGGTCTGTATTTGCTGGCCCGGCTCTTCCCCAGGCCCTCCCTCACTCCTTGCCCTTTTGTGATGTGGTTTTTACCCCCCAGACCCAAGTGACGACTGCTCTGAGATAACAGCCCCCCAAGCCCAGCAGCCTCGTGTCTCATCCTGTTTATCTGAATGTGATACTTAACACTGCTGCCCACATCTTCCTCCTTGTAAGTCTCTAAACCCTGGCTTCCTGAGCACTTCACTGTCACATATTTTGTCTTATGTTTCTTATTACTCCCCGTTTCTTGTCGTTTCTAGCTCACCCTTAAATATAGGGATTACCCAAGCTTCTGATGCCAGACTTCTCTCTACTGTATGTTCTCTGTGGCTTATCATTTCTGTACTTTTATGAAAACAGCACTCACTACGTACTCCCAGATCTATGCCTCTAGCCCAGATTTCTCTCTAGGTAAAGAAAAGAATATGCATATATATTTAATATATCATAATTTTCATATTGCTGTGTAATCTTTGTAATTATTTTATCTATTTATTTGTTTGTTTGTTTATTTATTTATTTTGCTGTATGCGGGCCTCTCACTGTTGTGGCCTCTCCCGTCGCGGAGCACGGGCTCCGGACGCGCAGGCTCAGCGGCCACGGCTCACGGGCCCAGCCGCTCCGCGGCATGGGGGATCTTCCCGGACCGGGGCACGGACCCGTGTCCCCTGCATCGGCAGGCGGACTCTCAACCACTGCGCCACCAGGGAAGCCCTAATTATTTTAAATGGATGTATAATGTTATGTTAAGTGGCTCTGCCATAATTAGCCTAACCATTTCCTGTTGAAAATTTCTAATCCAGCGTCTGCAGCTACAATTTATAATTTTACACATGGATATTGAGTTTGAGATTTGGTGGAATGGAAAGTGAGTTGATTTTTTTTTCCCCTCCCAAACTAGCTCAGTCCTCCCAGAGAGACAGGAGACCTCAGCAGAATCTTTGGCAAACCGTTCTCAGGCTTTCTTGCCTTGAATCAGCTAAGAGGCCCATTGTCACTGCACGAGTTCAAGGTAGCATTTTAACTCTTGCGTGAACGACGGAAAGGCCTTCTAACTGGTCCCCCTACCTCTGATCTCTTGACTCTCTGACACAGTATGCCATCAGTTGTTAGAGAACAGGTGGTCCTTGTGTCCCCAAGACCTAAGAGAGATCTGAAGTTTTTCACACTGATGTGTCTTGGAGTCAGTTGGAAAAAGAGATTCACCTTGAGTCAAGGCAGGGTTTTAAACACACTGTTAGATTGTAGTTCACCATACTTGAGAATATCCAAATGTGAGAATATCCTTTGTCAGCCTTTAGCTCCTATTTCCCTAACCATTCACCTTTTTCCAGTCAAGTGGCCTCTGCAGTCTCTCCAAGCTGTTCTCGACCTCCTACTTGATGGAGAGCTGGCTTGTTTATAAAGCCCAGCAAGTCAGGGATTCTGACAGTGGCTATGCTGCCCATTTTGGTCCCTCTTCTAAGTGAGATTTGTGTCTTTTAAATGAATTCCTATTTGGATTTCTGACCTGTTGATGCCTCAGAATTTCTGCCTGATTGTCAACCATTTCCAGTAGCATGCTGACCAGAATGTAATTTTCAGCAGTTGGTCGGCCTTGATTTTGAGCCTTTCCCACCCACTTCCTGATCTGAGTGTGCATTCTCCCTGTGTAAGGAAAGAGGGCTGTGCTCCATCATTCACACAAAGAGGGTTATGTGCCCCCAAGGATGTCCAGCCCTAGTGTTGGTAAAAAGCAGCAGCTCTGGAATCATATGGTGATAACTATAAAGCAGCGTTTGTACCACGAGGCAGAGGGAAGGCCTGTGCACTGGGAGGTGGGAGAGTGAGCATATTAAAAAGGCATCATCCTTGTACGCCTTCCACCACTGTCTCAACGGTCTTTCTTTCTGCTTCCTCCAATTTATTGTTATGTTAGTCTACCAAAATAACAAATTGCCATTAAAAGTATTGAAAAACCTAAGCACTGATGGTAAAGAGCTGCTCCCTTCCCATCTTCCACCCCAAGCTGTATTTCTGCTTTGAGGCATTCTGGACTATACTCTCTCCTAAACCTATCTACCCGACCCAAGGCTCTGGTTGCATAGGGCTGTGGTTGGGCTTGGCATGGGCAGATTTTTAAAAAATCTCTTGTGTTTCTGCTCTGACAGTTGCCTAAGTTGGGAGCTGCCACTCCTCCAGGTGGCTGCGGGGCTCTGCTTTTGTATTTATTTTAACAGCCTAGTGGCTCTCACTTTTGTTTCAACCCACCTCCAAGCTCCCGGGAAGTGAGTAGGGAAACTACGCACCCGAGATGCTGAGCATCATGTTTCGTTTCGCCTGCTTGCTTGTATAGTTAACGAGAGCCATAAAGTACATCACTGACTTTATTGCATTCATCCTGAAGAGGGAAAACCACTGGGGAAACATCATTTTATAAATGAGTGGGTTGAAGAATAAAAAAGGTTTGCTCAACATCATTTTGTAGAGGTATCAACAATATGATACTTTTTTTTCTATTTTTCTTCAGCTCAAGTAGTTTTATCATGAGACACCCCCCCTCCCCGCACACACACCCTTTTATTTGCCCTTCTGATTATGGTGGGTAAATGTATCTTTAGTGGATTAGTATGCAATTTTTTTCATTAAATTAATACATGAAAGCACATAAACTGATGTCACAAGATGACTAGAATATTTTATTTTATGTAAATTCTTCTGTTAATGCAAAGTGGTTATTTTGGTACAGACATTTTAGTCTAATATGAATTTTTAATAGGTACATTGTAACAGCTATTTGAAAATAATGAGGAATTAGAGTATTTGGCTTTTCTACAAGTAAGTAATATAAGCTTGAATAATTTTTGTTTATGTGCCCGAGGATCCAACAAATCGAAACAAATGAAATTATGGCAAGCAGTTATTGCTCAAAAATACAATACTTGACAGAGATCGTGGTGGTTGATGCCATTTAAATGGTGATTTATTTCAGCACAGCAAGAAAGGGAGGCGGTTTCATCTCTTCTCTCCTGTTATAAGTTCTGTCTATCTACCTACTTACCTATCATTAGTGGCAAAGAAACATAGCCATTGAATATTTCGTTCAGTTAAAATGGTGATTTTTATTTTAAAACTAAGGGCTGTTACAACATTATGACTTTAACGTTTTATTGGTGAAGAACCACAAGTAAGTGTATTATTTTACTTTCATATTTTTCTGTTAATTGATATAACTGCTATATTAGCAATTCTTCGCGGTTCTATCAGTGAATATCCCATGATCATCTGAGGGATCTGTGTCTAAAAATTATTGTATAGTAACCTTTGTTCTCGTAAGAATATCAGTATTGCCTGTTTTGGAGCAATACTATCATGTAGAAACTTGCTGAGAAGTTTGCTTTAAAAGCTACTAAATGTGATAAGACAAATACCCAGCATTAAAAGGTTGAATTTTCTTCTTTGTGGGCCAGCTCACTTAAGACTAGTGTATAGGGTCCTCAGCTGCAAGGGTGAAGGGAGGATAATTTAGTTTTGAGACATCAGGTTCCAGGACTGTGGTGAGATAGGGGGTCAAGAAAGGAACACGGCGTTCTAGAAATGTGCGCTAAGGTCTTCGCATAATTGTTTCAACAGATGTTGATGGCCAGCATTCCTCACATTGCCAGAATGTAGGAATGCAGTTTTATCCAAACTGGCTTTCCTTTAAATTGCCTTCTTCAGTTGTCATAACACCCTTGTGATCGTAACGTTCATCTAAAAGAATCATAGTTGGTGTACATACCGTTTTACCAATTGGTTTTCTTTTTTCTTTTTTGAACAGAAATCTTAGAGGCTGGTATTAAAGGAACTTCAGAATCACTTAAAGGTGTGAAACGAAAAAAGATTGTAGCCGAGAATCACCTGAAAAAAATACCAAAATCCCCACTGAGAAATCCTCTTCAGGCAAAACACAAACAAAATACAGAAGAGTCATCTTTTGCCATTCTTCAGAGTGCGGCAGAGTCCCACAAGAAGCAGAATCACAGTCCTGTAAAAAATGGGAAGCAGTTTACCAGACACAATGGAGAAACTCCTGGGATAATTGCCGAGGCCTCTAAATTGCAAGAGTCTGTCTCCCCGAAGAAGCCCTCGTTTCTGCAGCACCCATCCGAGCCGCGCCGGTGGAGGTCGGAAGGCTCTGACCCTGCCAAGCCCGGTGTCCCCGAGGGAAAATGTGACTCCAGTTCTCTGTCCAGTAAAAGCAGGACTGACCACCATGAATGTATCTCCTCTCACCGCAGCCCCCCACCCTCCTCGTATGCAAACACCGCGTTTGATGTCTTACTGAAGGCCATGGAGCCAGAACTGAGCACCTTGTCGCAAAAGGGCTCCTCTTGTGCGGTTAAGAGCGAAAAACTGAGACCAAATAAAACTGTACGACCCCCTTCTCACGTGAACAACAGCCCGATGGATGCCCCCAATCCGACCCCGCAAGAACCGGCCGCCCAATCACAGCCGCCTCCTCGGACCTCATACGCCGGGCACGTGTCTGCCGCCCAGAAGAACAACCAAGCGGCACTTCAGGCCGTTTCTCCTTCGTATAATCCACGCGAACACTCTGTTTCTAAACCTGGCCAACAAAATCCGCAGCTTCCAGCGTGTTCGGGTTTCGCCAGGTCACTCACGAGTCTGCAGAATCAGGAGAACGCCCAACTTGAACATGTCTGTAACGCAGCAGTGGTGTCATCCGTAGGTGTGACTTCACCCTCCAGTAGAACTCAGGTTTCTCCTCCAAACCAGCAAGTGGATGCTGCCTCACCGCTGTCAGTGAGCCCTGCCCTTTCCACGCAGTCACCCCCCACGCCAGTTTACAACTCAACTCCTGTTGCCTCTGTCGTTAATCACAGCGTGGAACAAATGTGCAATCTTCTTCTGAAAGATCAGAAGCCCAAAAAACAAGGAAAATACATCTGTGAGTATTGCAATCGAGCTTGTGCAAAGCCCAGTGTGCTTTTAAAGCACATCCGCTCCCACACTGGAGAGCGACCCTATCCCTGCGTGACCTGCGGGTTTTCATTTAAGACTAAAAGTAACCTGTACAAGCACAAAAAATCCCATGCCCATACTATCAAACTGGGTCTCGTCTTGCAGCCAGATGCTGGCGGCTTGTTCATGTCTCACGAGTCCCCCAAAGCACTTAGTATCCATTCGGATGTGGAAGATAGCGGGGAGAGCGAAGAGGAGGGCACTGCTGACGAAAGGCAGAATGACCCGGGCTCCGTGGACCTGCAGCCCGTGCAGATAATGAAAATGGTATCCAGCTCGGAAGCTTTACCAAAACTGGGCTCCGTTCCAAGCAATCCAGATCCTGTGGTAGGTGACTTTTCACTACAGGACAGATCTTCAGAACCACAGGCTGTGACAGAGTTACCAAAGGTTGTGGTCCACCCCATCAGTGTGTCCCCTTTAAGAGCTGACAGCCCGAAGGTTACGGACTCCAAGCCTGAACCTCCTAGTGCACAGAAACAGAAAGACCTTCAGGTCACTGGTATAGTGTCCCACTCAGCCTGGGCGTCCTCCCTGGAGATGGATGAGAAGTCCCATCAGAAGGGCGACGTGGGTCAGCCAGAGGGAGAAGGAGAATCTCACGTGGGAGCGGTACATGCCCAGCTACAAAGGCAGCAGGCCACCGATTACCCCCAAGAGCAGCAAGGAAAGCTCCTTCTGAGTCCTCGCAGTCTAGGAAGTACGGATTCTGGTTACTTTTCACGTTCTGAAAGTGCTGACCAAACAGTGAGTCCACCGACCCCCTTTGCCAGAACGTTACCCGCCCCTGAGCAGGACTCTAACAAGAATAATGGGTCCTCTGCACCTCGTGTCAGCACACCAGCAGCTTCGGCTCTTCCAGCAGGTGAAAAAGCGTCACTCCTCCCAGGTCAGATGCGCCCACCTTTGGCGACAAAAACGCTTGAGGAACGGATATCAAAGCTCATCTCAGACAACGAAGCCTTGGTAGATGACAAGCAACTGGATAGTGTAAAGCCACGGAGAACCTCTCTCTCACGACGGGGAAGCATCGATTCCCCCAAATCGTACATATTTAAGGATTCTTTCCAGTTTGATTTAAAACCAGTGGGGCGGAGAACGAGTTCAAGCTCTGATATACCAAAGTCCCCTTTCACTCCCACAGAGAAATCAAAGCAAGTGTTTCTTCTGTCTGTACCTTCCCTCGACTGTCTGCCCATCACCAGGAGTAATTCTATGCCTACCACAGGGTACTCAGCAGTACCTGCGAGCATCATCCCTCCCCCACACCCACTGAGAGGAAGTCAGTCCTTTGACGACAGAATCGGCGCTTTCTACGACGATGTCTTTGTACCAGGGCCTAACACTTCTGTGCCCCAAAATGGACATCCCCGCACTCTTGTCAGACAAGCAGCTGTGGAAGAGTCTTCAGCAAATGAAAATCATGTGTCCGGTGCCGGGCAGTCCTTGGATGAGAGCCATCGCGTAGGCAGCCCCGCTGGTGAGACCGCAGCAGCAAGAAGCAAGCCCCCGGCCCCGGGTTCACACTTGGAAAAGAAGAAGTCTCATCAGGGGCGAGGGACCATGTTTGAGTGTGAGACCTGTAGAAACAGGTATAGGAAACTGGAAAATTTCGAAAACCATAAGAAATTTTACTGTTCAGAGTTGCACGGACCAAAAACCAAGGTAGCTCTGCGGGACCCTGAGCACAGCCCGACGCCCAGCGGTGCACAGCCTCCCATTCTGCACTACAGGGTCGCCAGTGCCACCGGGGTCTGGGAGCAGACGCCCCAGATACGAAAAAGGAGGAAACTGAAAAGCGTCGGAGATGACGACGAACTTCAGCAGAACGAAAGTGGGGCTTCTCCCCAGAGCTCCGAGGGCCCCCGGTTTCAGAGCGCGATGGGCGCGGCTCCCAGTTTGTCTCAGCAGAACGCTGCCATAACTGGCGACCAGCTGCCTAGAAATACCCAGCTGCAAACCTCCCCGATTCGGCTCGTGGCCAGAGGCCCCGAACAGCCCCCGGACCCGAAGCCGTCCTCTGTCGTGGAAGAGCAGATGAGCTCAGCTGCCCAGGACAGGACAGAGCCCAAGAGACACGGGGCCGGCATCTCCGTCATCCAGCACACGAACTCGCTGAGCAGACCCGGTGCGCTTGACAAGCTGGAGTCTCGTGAAGACGCTTCCCCCGTTTCCTTCCAGGAGCCGAGAACAGCGAAGCCCGGGTCTCTGCACATAAGAGGGATTTCCCAAGAGGAAGGCCGCCTGCCCCGGAACACGTCTCAGCCCGCCGAGCCTGCACTGTCCGATGCTCTGAGAGGGGAACGTCACGAAGGTTCCAGAGCGATCTCAGGTGAGCGACACGTGTTAGGACAGCCCTCAAGACTCATTCGGCAGCACAACATCCAAGTCCCAGAAATCCTGGTCACAGAAGAGCCAGATCGGGACCTGGAAGGCCAAGGCCACGATCAGGAGAAGTCTGAGAAGTTCAGTTGGCCTCAGCGGAGCGAAACCTTGTCCAAACTGCCAACGGAGAAACTGCCGCCCAAAAAGAAGAGGCTCCGTCTTGCCGAGATCGAGCACTCCTCAACCGAGTCAAGCTTGGACTCCACCCTCTCCAGGAGCCTAAGCAGGGAGAGTAGTTTATCTCACACTTCGAGTTTCTCTGCTTCTTTAGACGTAGAGGATGTTTCTAAGACTGAGGCCTCCCCCAAAATCGATTTTCCCAATAAAGCGGAGTTTCTCATGATTCCACCTGGCTCTCATACCCTGAACGTTCCTGGGAGTCACCGGGAGATGAGGCGCGCTGCATCGGAACAGATTCACTGCCTGCAGATGTCGATGGAGGTCTCCGATTTCAGAAGTAAATCATTCGACTGTGGGAGCATCACTCCACCTCAGCCAGCACCGCGTGCTGACTCGCAGCCTCCGACATGCCCTTCTGGCGTGGGGGTCGCCGGGCACGTGCCTCTCTTGGAGAGACGGAGAGGCCCACTGATACGGCAGATCTCTTTAAACATCACTCCGGAGGGTCATCTGTCTCCTGGGAGCCCATCCTCTTTCCAAACTGTCGCTCGTCCTGGTGTGAACACAGTGCCATTTCAGGGGCCTCAGCTCACTCATGCACCTTCACCTGAGTTTCCTGCAAATACTTTGCACTCCCAGGCTCAGATTAAGGATCTGCTGCGATCAGAAACTTCAAGTTCCAACTCTCCAAACATCTTTCCTGTCCAACAGCTTCTTGGTATCCATTTGTTAAATCAAATCCACACGCCCCTTAGCCTCCCAGACACACAGGTGTCTCTGCAGGTGTCTGCACAGAGTGTCAAACCCGATGCAAGCCCCGGTGGCCACGTATCTTCTAAAAGTGAGGATTGCTTTGCTCCCAAGTACCAACTTCAGTGTCAGGTGGTCCCTTCGACCCAGCCTTGCTCTTCTAACCCTGTACATCCTCTGCCAAAGCCAGTTCTTTCAGACCCAGCTGGGGCCAACCATCGTGCGACCTCGTTGACGGTACCGGCCAAGCTAGTAGAAGCCACGTCTAATTCGTGTTCTCTGCCACCGCTGAAGGTCGGGCCTCTCGGCAGTCAGGTGCCGAAGGCGCCAGCGTCCTTTGCGCTGCCCTTGCATCTGCGGAGTCGGGTCCCAGCGTACTGTTTCACCACAGCCACAGCTCTGCCGCAGATCCTAGTGACCCACGATCTATCCAGGCAGCCGACTTGCCAGGCTAATCGTAGCATGGTGCCAATCAGCGAAGAACAAAATTCCGTGCCAAAATCGCAAGACGATCACGGGCATGCTTTGCCAAACCCAGAGGGCGAACTTGTCTGTGAGAGTGTTATCTCGGAGATGGGCCAGAATTCGTCTCCATCAGAATCCTTGCCCGTAACTCAGAAAATGCCTGTTGGTCAGCTTTCCCCCCAGCAAGAATCTTCAGCTTCAAGTAAAAGGATGCTGTCCCCAGCAAATAGTTTAGACATTGCCATGGAAAAGCACCAGAAGCGAGCCAAGGATGAAAATGGAGCTGTTTGTGCAACAGATACTAGACCGTTGGAAGCACTGAGTTCAAGAGCTCATGAAGTTAGTAAACAGAAGAAGCCTGTTCTGGTGAGGCAGGTTTGTACTACGGAGCCCCTTGAAGCTGTGGTATTGGAACAGGATGTTTTTTCTCACCCTGAAGAGAGTAGTGAGGCTCCGCATTTGACTGATGTTTCACCAGCTGATAATTTGTCGTCAGGACACTCCAAGCCTGTGCTTATAGAGCCTATAAAAGAATTGCAGGAATTTGAAAGCATCCCGTCGACCACATCGCTGACTCTGACAGTTAGAAATTTAGCTGCCCCTGCAGGGAAAACTCACATTTCTCCTTCGGGACATGTAGACAATAACCAAGAAAGGAAGTCACCAGGGGTTAAAAATCCAGGCGACAAAGTGAACATCCAAGAACAGAGTCAGTCCGCAGCCACCACTCCTTCCGCGTGTAAGGCCGGTGACACACAGCAGCCGTCCTTCCCCAGCCTGAAGACTGCAACCAGCTTCACGTGGTGTTACCTGTTGAGGCAGAAGGCCCTGCACCTGCCCCAGAACGACCAAAAAACTTCGGCCTACACCGATTGGACCGTGAGCACCAGTGATCCAAATCCACTCAGCTTGCCTACCAAAGTGGCTCTTTCTCTCCTGAACTCAAAACAGAAGACCGGAAAATCTCTATATTGTCAAGCAATAATGACCCATTTCAAGTCAGATTTATTGGTCTATTCAAGCAAATGGAAAAGCAGTTTAAGCAAGGTACTTGAAATATCATTTCTCTTCAGAAATAGTCTGTGCCAGTTAGTTCCAACATGTCTGGATGCCTCTAACGATTTCAACTGGAGGTTGTATTTTAATTTTGAATGACAGATTGCGCTAAGTGTACAGTTATTTGAAAGAAAGAATGATAAGTTTACCCAGGGGGTTATACTGATAAAGATTACCCAGAGTCTCCTAAGGTTTGATTTTCTTGTTAGGTGAGAGAAGATTATGTTTATGCTTTATCCCTGCTAATGAAGGGGAACAGAGGTGTGAATATTGGAGATGGTTCTATTTCATTTTAAAATATAAGCAGAGACCCCTTCATCCTTGTTTTAGGCAAATCTGACCACTCTCCCCTCACCATGCTGATCCCAACTCTCTTCCCGTGTAGCTCTGAGAATCATCTTAGTACTAGAGAGAAGATTCACAAAATAACTGTACACTTGATAAGTAAGTTGGTTTGGTCAGGATTTGTACAGTAAGGTCGTAAAACGATAATTTGGGGTTATTTGTGGAATAAAACTCTAATTAGAGTTGTTGGCTTTATAAAATGGGGAAAATCATTTAAATGATTAAGAATAAATAGATAAGGGTATTAGGTTGGCCTCTGGACATTCAGAATTATAGATTAAGTTCTTGATCTCTACAGGCTTACAAGCCCATAATACAGGTTCATAAATATTTATTTATCAATAAGAAAATATCACAGTATCGGTATTATAATAGAAGTGCCTACAACTCTGATAAAAGAAGGAAGTCTCTAACACTGCCAGTAGCTTGAGGAGGAGGTATGGATACAAGGAAGATATTCCAAAAGTGGTGATACTTCAGCTGAGTCTTTAAAAAAGAAAAGGAGGGATTTTTTTTTTTTTTCAGGCAAACAAGAGTGAGAAATTTTAATAGTCTGCCAAGTGATGTGGAAGTGAGAATGAACTTAGTTCATTTAAAGAGCCCCGAGGAGTCCAACATGGCCAGAAGGTGTTGGAAGTTTGAAACCCTGACGTAATTTGAAGTTGGAAATGTAGATAAAGACCAAAGAGTATGCATGGTGGTAGAGAGCCTTTGATAACTTTCTCAGTGGAGGAGGGTGCATCCAAACCACTCAGAACTTAATTTTTAAATGCTCAGACTCTACATCTCCTAAGTCAGATGGAAAATGAGACTTGAGCGTGAGGATTTAAACAGCGCGTCATGTATGTATGTTCCTGAAGTGCCTATGAAAAGTGGCGCTCCTTCAGTACCAGGTGCCTTGGTAGAAATGCCTTGGGGAATGCACGTCTGGATTTGGAGCTGGGAGAGAGCTCCGGGTGGAAGGTGTAGAGATCATTCCGTGCATAGGTGCAATTAATGAGGTCTTTAGAGAGAAGGGCCTGGTATGGATCCTGAGAATCCCTACTATTCAAAGGCTTGAGTGGATGAAGAAAGTCCACATAGGAAAGGAGAGAGTTTGTTTATAAAGGAAGGAGGGGACTGTGAGGAAGTGGTATCACGCGGATCAAGGAAGAAGATATTTTAAAGAGAGTTGCTCAACCAAGAGGTCAAACAAAGATGAAGACTAACGTGGTTTCTGGACTGAAGGGTTCTAATGCCCCAGAGACATGAGTTATATGGGCATGTGGCCGTGGAGGACTCGGTACTGGGTTGACGGTTAACTCACAACCCACATGTGCATGTATTTATAATTCAAAATGGAAGAGCACAGGTCGATGCTAAAGTGAAAGCATTTCTAAGAGAAGCCAGGTGTCAACAACATGCAGTGAGTGTATAGAGCGGTCAAGCGTATAAACTAAGGAAATAGTAAAGATTTTGGCATTTAGCTTGTTGGCGAATCGAAGTCAGATTTGATAGCGCCAAAGTGAGCAAAAGATAAGTGGGAATTTGGTACTGAGAAGAAAGTAAGAAATAGGATTACTGTTGGAGGTGTAACGTCAAGGAAAGGTATGTGTGTATTCCAAACCTGATGTGTTTGCCAGAAGAAGAGGAGACAGTTGCACTTGTACGAGTCGGGGTCAGTGTCATTATCTCTTCACACCACCCTTTTTTTTTTTTTTTTTTTTGACGGTACGCGGGCCTCTCACCGCTGGGGCCTCTCCGGCTGCGGAGCGCAGGCTCCGGACGTGCAGGCCTAGCGGCCATGGCTCATGGGCCCAGCCGCTCCGCGGCATGTGGGATCTTCCCGGACCGGGGCACGAACCCGCGTCCCCTGCATCGGCAGGCGGACTCCCAACCACTGAGCCACCAGGGAAGCCCCCACACCACCTTTTTGAGACACTCAGGCCAGCAGCGTTTCTTTACTCCTGGCTTTGTAAGGACAGAGCCTTCCCAGGGGATTCTTCCCGAGGCCACATAGGCCCCTGGGTCCATGGTGCACACACTCTCTCTTGTCACTTACTGTTATTATGTCATCGCAGTATGATAGCTGTCTACTTGGTGGTGTAATTTTTAAAGGAAGTTTGTAACAAAGAGGACCTTGATCAGAAAAGTTGTGCCTTGTGTTGGGCTTGGCCAGAGGACTGGAGTTTGAGCCCTTGCTGTGAACGCTTGACGTTGGACAAGTGACTTTACCCTACGCGTGTCCTTCCTCACTGGGATGTGATCCACCAGTGCTGGCTGCCTCACAGGGACATGTGAGAGCAGAGTAGGCTGGGGAGTGAGAAAAGAGGTGGTAAATAGTGCGGTTGTATAAAATCATAAGGTCGCATCACTACAGAGTTTCGTAGGAAAAGTACACACTGTTTATTATTCTCATGTTCACTACTTTTTTCTAGAGATTTTAGTATTATCAGGCCAGGACCTAACTTTTTACCTGACCTATAATTGACAGTTACCAGTATTCAAGAACTTTTGAGTGGATTTAGAGAGGAAACCTAATTATGGTTTAAAATGATGGGAGAAGGGGAGAATAAAATATTGGGAAATGGAGCTTCGGCTCTAGCTTTACACTGCATTGATGTTGAAGGGAAGTTAGTCATGTTTTTCAGGAGTTCATGAGACATTATACCATAAGAGGGTAACTAGATCTTTTCCATCTTTAAATAATAAACTCTTTAACAAGTATACTTAAACTGTAGTCTGAGTGGTTGGTTAGCTAAAAGAAAGAATATCTAGTTTATTAAAAAAAGTTCCTAAAATTAAACTCATGGAATACCAGTGTGGAGGGTTGTAGAGTCTTTATTTGGGGGTGTCAGTGGAAAGTGGTGGGATTTTAAAGTAGCATAAGATGGGTCAGTTTGCTGTGATTCAGACAGATAAAGGAGGAGATAAAGCAATGACCCTTAAAGCTGTTACGTCCTTGAAATGCCTTCCATTAAGCTAACCGTATGCACTGTACTCTGCCGTGTTTTAATTTCCAAGTGAAACACTAGCATGTTTGTGTTTTCAGTTTTATTAAATTAGTGTCTCTCTCTCTTTTTTTTTTTTTTTCCCTTTCAGAGAGCATTAGGTAATCAAAAGTCCACAGTAGTTGAATTCAGCAATAAAGATGCCTCTGAAATTAACAGTGAGCAAGATAAAGAAAATTCCTTAATCAAAAGTGAACCAAGAAGAATTAAAATATTTGATGGAGGGCAAGTACAAATTTTCCTTCTTAAATGTACATTTAAACTTACTTTTTAAATGTACATTTGCTTTCATGTGAATGAAGACTTACCAGTGCCGATTTTATATAAACGTTGCAAGGTTACTCAGCTTATTAACAGAATCTTCATGGCAAAATACATGTTAGGTATTATGTTAAATAATGCCATTTTGATCAAGAAAATGACAACTATTTAGAAAACATTGTAGGTTCTAGGAGGCAGCTAAGCACTAAGTTTTCAGAGTGAACCCTGGGTTTCACGGTGATTCATAATAAGGAGTGAACTGAAAAAAATCTGCTCTGAAAGAGATGAATCATTGCCTGTTTGATGTCTTTTGTGAATTCGGTTGTGAGAAAAATTGTGAAAGCCAACTGTAGTTAAAATGAAGCTCAGGAATATTTCAGTACTTACAGCTGTGATTGAATTTAACAATAAAGAAAACTTTTAAAGCAGTCACTTAGAGGAACTATTTTAAAATTAAACCTGGTATTGAATAAAGTTGCTTGATTAGAATTAGCTATTAGAATATTGTGTTGATATGAAAAGCTGGAATATTCTGTTACTTACATATGCATAACATTTATATTTATTGAGTGTAAAAATTGTGCCCTGTTTTATTCTTTAGGTTGAAATTCAATCATCAGTATTTTCTCAAAGACATAGTATCCAATTGCCCTATTCATTTTCCTTTTCTTTAAATTAGATATAAATCAAATGAAGAGTATGTATATGTCCGAGGCAGGGGAAGAGGAAAGTACATTTGTGAAGAATGCGGAATCCGTTGTAAGAAACCTAGTATGTTAAAGAAACACATACGAACCCATACAGATGTCCGCCCCTACCACTGCACTTACTGTAACTTCTCCTTTAAGACTAAAGGTATGAGATGACATCGCTTCATGGTCCTTTATTATATGCATTGAGTTAGTAGAGCTAAGACCCAACTTTACATATTCCTTGACCAAGGATGCCGTGGCTTAAATAGAATAATATAAATTACATCTTGTCAACATCGTAGTCTTATCTCTTTATATATTTCTAGACCTCTTGAGAAACAGTTTTTAATTACACCCTTTTAGAATACACGTAATAAATATGACATTTGAAAAGGAGCAACTGCCCCTTTTTCTTTTACTTCCCAAATTAGAGTTGTGTAACATGATGACTAACTAACACGTTTTCAAAACTACTTACTTTGGAGCTAAAGAAGAAAAAAGAAATTTTCATGATCACATTGTAGATGCATTTCAGTGCTAAAAGATTAAAGAAAAAATTACAATAATAACTACAGTAGAGTTATACTGATTACATTCATGTTTTATTACCTAATTTTACTCGTGCATAGCCATTAGCCATTTCTTTTTCTTTCCCATGAAGCTTTTTTTTACTGAAGTACTGTTGAATATCAGCTTCAAAAAATTTCCAAATTTTGTACTATTTAATGTTTGTGGAACTCAGAACTAGTAATTAAAATTATATTTAGTACCATTTCTGTATTCTTTATATGTTTTTATTTATTAGAGTTAAGGTAATTTTACTCTCTACAAATTTCCTGTGACCTATAGTGAACAAATGCACTATCATAAAATGTTTGCTTTCTCCATTAGGTTCCTTGTTTATGAATCATTATACAGAACTTTCTTGCTTGAGACTTTAATTTCGTATACCACCCTTTAGAAAGTAAGAATCTCGCAAATACAAAGCAATATAATCATAAAATTATTTGTCTGAAAGGACAAAATCTGTGAAAAATATTTAATCAGTACTTTTTTATAGAACTACATTATTTTTATCCCTTTTCAGTTAACATTTGCTTTTTTTTCTGATTATATTGGTTGTCTTTGCAGTTTTTGTTTTAAAGATTGATGAACTCTTTTTTAGCAAAATTTATTCGATATTTTGGCCAGTATTTATTGGCATTTAAAGAGTATGTAGCAACTAAATAGCTCCAAATTAGCTCTTCTTAAATGCCAGTAAAACCTGAAACAAGAAAGATGGGGGGGAAAAAACAAAACTGTTCTTCAGAGAGCCATGACTATTTCCAAAGTTTCAAGAAATCATAAGTCAGAAAGAACCCTAATTCTGTCATTCTTAGGTTGTGGTATAGAACCTTCTTCTGGACATGGAGGGTGCATTTCAGGATGATTTTCCTGATCTTGTGTGAAGGCTTTGATAGGATTAAGTGCTTTGATCTTTTAACCCAACTTACTGCTTTTACACTGGTTTTGATCCTGTGATTAAGAAACGTCCGTCTGTTGGATAATTTCCAGTGTGAGACCAGGAGACCAGTAATAGGCCAATATTACAAATAAAACATTACCAGTTACAGAATGATGTTACCAAGTAAAAGAGGATCCAGGTGTCATGTGAAATGGGTGTTTCTCAAAAGAAGGAGGAAAAGGAATCAGGACATTTTATAAAGTAAGGGCAAAGAAAGGAAGGAAAACTTTGATGTGGAAAACAAATGAAACTACAGAGATTTCTTGGCAAAGAAAAATATTATGAATCATCAAGTATTAATCCTAATGAAATAACTCAAGCCAGCATCATGTAAAATGTTAGATAAATGTTTGTTAAATGGTGGACAGGGCATAATGATCTTTGAAGAGCGAGCAGTATATGTTAGCAGTTTTCATGTCTTTCATTTCTCAAATATGCTGGATACCTGAATTTACAGTAAATTTTTTTGTCTTGTCCGATAATTCATTGGAATTACGTGATAAATATTTCTTTGAAGGAAGCTACCCTAGCTAAGCAGACTGGTGATGAAAATACTAGAAATTCAGTATTTCCCTATTCTCGGCATGGCAGTTCTTTTCTTTTTATGGTCGCTTCCTTGTAGAAGTCTACCTTTTATGAATATATGTCAAACAGATTCCATAGTACCTTATAAAGAAAGGTAGCTAAATAATAAAAGGCTTGTTTTTAGATTAGGCTGTAAATTTTGCCCTACTCTGATTTACTTTGTTGTCCCATTCTTGAATGTGTCTGGTTATTAACAGAAGGTAATAGTGATGTAACGGCACGCTATATAAATAGGAGTGTGCAAAGATAGCGTATGGTACTATCAAAGGAATGATCTGTCCTCCTAGAAGTTGATGCTTCTGATGGTAATGCTTGTAAATCTGTACTTCATCATTTGTCCTCTCGGTTTATTTTATGAATGCATTTTCAAAATGATTTTAATTGATTTGTTTTCACTATTCTGCTTTAAAGGTCAGGCAGCCCAGTCAGTGAGCTCGCATCTCTGCAGGATTCAGTTCCGTTTATACCACAGAAAGCTGGACTTTATATATAGCTATAGGAACCCAGAAACAAAATCTTTCATGCTTTCCAGAGGATTTATATTAATGTTTATTAAATCTGTTGAAAAACTTATCTGTTAAAGTTAAGGCACAGCCTTGCTAGGGGATATTTGCGTTTTAATGTGCGTATTTTGCATATTGAAATGCAAATTGTTTTATTTTAAATTATTTAAGAAGTTGGTTAATGATAAGCAATAGCTCAAGTTATGAGAAAATATGCTTATTAAAAACTCATATTCCCAAATTTGCCTAGTTACAATTATACATTAACTTCTCAGAAAGCAAATGACCTCCATGGCTTGTCTATTTAGGGAACAAAAAGCATTTTGAAAGAGCTATTAATGGAGCTTGTGATTTGGTTTATAATACTGTCATCATACTAGAAAGTGTTTTGACTAATAAGTGGAAATTTCAGCCACAATAAGATGGGAAAACTGTTTTTCACAACTTCTAATGTGAACATTTTGAAGCATACACAAAAGATGTTTGCATAACGAACACCAGTATGCCCGTCACATTTTAATAAGTGTTAATAATTTGCCATATTTGCTTCATACTTTATTTTTAAAGTGTATTTAAGGTAGATGTCAGACATGGCCAAGTCATTTAAGCCGGGCGTTATCTCTAGAATCACGGAGGTCAAGGTTTGCTGGATCTTAGACATCTGGTCCGGGCCCTGTCTTAACACTTGAACCCCTTAAGCACTGAGCTCTGGGATGCTGTGCATACTAACTAGTGCAAGAATTGGCCTAAACGGGTGTGACCAGTCCCACGGGCTTAGTGCAATTTTAGTGAAGGTGAGGCTCTATAAATAGTGCAATTTTGCTGGTCTTTCAGCTACTGCAGACTCAAATCTGGACCAATGATTCAGACATTGTTAGCTCTTCTGAAGGTTTATTCTGAAATACTAACTTGCCCTGCTCGCCAAACACAGCATTTAGATTTTATTTTCAAAAGAGACGGTTTTCCCTTCTTGGCAATTTTGTGTGTGTGGCATTATCTACTCAAGCTGCTTGGTATCCTCAGGAGAATTTGAGCTCTCCCCCTGCATTAAGGATCACTTGGGGCCAGCACGCCCAGTGGTTCCCAGTTAATCTGGTGATACTTACAGAGGTGTACACCAGCTGCCAGAGGAAACACACCTCTAGGGATACTATTATGAGACTTGTAGTCAGTATGGTGAAGTAAAATTAATGTAGGAAGTTCTTTCGCTTGTTCCAAACACACAGAAATACTACTTATAGTACAACCACCAACTGTAGTTTTAAATAGACAGCCAAGCTTGAAATTTAGAAAGAAAGATTCCCAGCCACCAAAAATAAGGAAACTCCAAACTAGCATGGTGAACAGGTATTAAAGAAAAAAAGTCCATAGGGACATCAAGCCAGATAGATATATGCCCACAGGCCTGGGGTTTAATGCTGGTCCTGGAATGGCACCTGAGGCCTCTGAAATAAGCATGGCTCTCCTGTCCAGTGACTTTGGACCACGTGGGGAAAAAGCTGCCTGCTAAAAAGCGAAACCCTATACCTGTGCCATGCCAAAAAAAAACCCCACAAACTAACTGATCCAGAGTTAGTGTAATGAAACTGTTAAGGTCCCAGGCAGAAGCAGTTGGAAGGCTGACCCATAGATATGTGTCCACAACCCGGGGTACTTAAGACTCCATGAAAACTAATCTTGCTAAAGATAAGTTTACAATAAAAAGTAAAAAATGTGCAAGGAAATAAAGTACTATGAGGGAAAGCCAGCGCACACAACTGGGGGAGAATTCAGAAACCACAGATGGTAGTGCAATCTGAAAGAGACTTTAAGTGTATATAAAATGTTCTAAGAAATAAATAAGGACTAGAGAATTGTAACCATAAGGCAAAAGTAGACATTATCAAAGTTGAGGAGGCAGATTTGAAAAAGAGAGAGATTATTACTAATAACAAGGTTATTACAGCATCTAGATACCAGTATTATTTTTCTAAGCAAATTTTAGCCATTGGAATTGTATAACCACAATCTGTACTTTCACTTGAAATAGGAATGCAATTTGCCAGTGTTGACAAATGCAATAGCAAAATAATACTATGAAAGCTTAGTAAACATTCTTTTCCCTTAAGGAAATCTGACAAAACACATGAAGTCCAAGACACATAGCAAGAAATGTGTGGATTTAGGCGTCTCAGTAGGTTTAATAGATGAACAAGATGCAGAAGAATCAGGTAAGGCTTTATTCCATATTTTTCATAAATGCTATTTACAATGTACTCTTTTTTTTTTTTTTTCCTTTGCATCCATTCTCTTCTTTCCATTCCCACTGATACTGCTCAGTTCCTACTTTCATTACCTCTTATTTATACTGCGTGATAGACTCCTACTCAGTTTTCTCACCTTTCCTTTGTCCTCCTTCCTCTGCATCTATCCCCACTGATGTTAAGTTAATCTTCCTGAAGCATGTGTCTGATCATACTGTTCCTCTGCTCCAGGTCTTCCATTGGTCTCCATTTGCCTACCAAATAGAATACGAGCCACTTGATCTCAAGTAGTAATTCCTCAGAATCCTTTATAATCTGATGCCTGCCGACTTCTTCACCTTTATCCCTCATCTCTCTCTTTCACCTGCCCTAATGCTTGAATTTCCTGCTTACATGACACTGATCCGGCTCTCTGCCTATAAAGCCCTCACCCCCAGTCCCCACACGAACGTGGCTCCCCGTCTGCATTGGTCAAAATCTTATTTTCCTTCAAGATCTAGCTCAAATCCACTGCCGTCATGAAGCCTTCTCTGATTTTCCCTTCCCACACCACTTGCGGGAAGCAGTTTTTCCCTTTTCTCCACACCTATAATATTGTAGAGTTCACTCTCTGAGAGTATTGAATCCCTTTCTGCCATAACCTTTTTTATTATTTACATGCTTCCTCCCTTACCTCTTCGCTGATTCTCAAGCGTGTCGTGAGTAGAACTGATGCCTGTGAGTAATATCCGCTGCGCCCGCAGCCCTCAGCGCAGTGCCTTGCTCATGGCAGCTGCTCTGGAGATATTTGGGGAATAAAACATTTGTTTGCTTGCCCAAATTGTTTATTATTTTGAAAAAGGTTAACTGGTTGTTTTCTTAACGATGTTAACTCAACAAGTAGAAGTATTTATCTCTAACCAATTTTGAGGGGAAATTGAGCTGTTCATCTGTTCTGACTAGTCAGACAATAGAATTATTTTTTTGTAAGACTTTTTGTTTCAACCCAAGAATTTATCAACAAGAGATAAGTTTAAAAAAAAAAAAAAAAAAGTTGTCCTATTGCTTTTTTGAAAAACACCCTAAGTTAAACATTTACCTGCTTGCTATGTTTTAGTTAGTATGTACTAGTTTGATGTAGAAAAAATTTCCAAAGAGAAAATGGTGAGGACATCTTTGAAAATACAGGTTAAAAAAAAAAAACAGATGCTTTTCATTCCACCTGACAACCAGTAACACTAAATGAATCAGCCTGAATTTGTTTCTAAATATGCACGAGAAGTGACTCACATCTTAAGTGCTACAGTTGATATGATTTCGTATTTTAAGCACAAGGAGAGGATTGCCTTTAACTTGAATTTTGGGAAATAAGTGGATGTATTATTAGTAGAAGGAGAATATAATCATAACAAACTTAGGACTATAAGGAGGTTTTTAGTGCTCTATAGACACTTTGATGCGCTGATACATATTGGGGATGGCAATATCAGGATTTAAAAGTATATATCAAATTAACATATGTGTAACTTTTTTGTCCTAGGAACATACTTATTAAAGACTGATTTTTGAATGGCTAGGAATCGAATTCTGTGTTGATGTCTTTGTATGAAGGCACACATTTAATAAAATTAATTAATTTACTTCTAATGTAAATAGTCCATTTGATTTACTTTCTGCTCTTAGTAGTCATGCAGTAAATTAACTACCATAACTATTTAAGTGAAAAAAAAAAATCCCTCTTTATTATTTATTTGCTCTATTTCTATTACGCTGAGCAATTCAGAATTAAAAAGCTAGGAAAAATGAGTAACGCTTTCAGTGAGTATATTTGTTACCCAGAGACTAGAAAAGGCACAAAGTAGAGGTTATAATAGGAAATACTAATTTCTGAAAAATGTATAAACATTAAAAGCATTATTATGATAATATATACTCTTAGGTGTTTTACTTCTTTAAGAAGATGAGTCTTATAAAAATTAAGTAAAATGTAGAATCTTCTAAACTGTCGAGGGAAGGTAGTGTATATATCCCAAATTTACATAGGAGAATTAAGTGTAGTGTCTATGAATTATCATGCATCGTTTAGACTGGCCAGCTGACTGGTGGACTTACGTATCTGTCTGTTCATTTTTGTTACTTCTCACCTGATTCCAGAAAACACTTGAAGCAGGTCTTGGACTATAACTCAAACTTGATAGCCTAATTCCCAATTCAGATGAGATCCTCTGATAAAACTCTAGATGGTTTTACCTGTTTTTTCTGTGGGTTGTTTTTTTTTTTTTTTTAATTACTGTACTTATCAGTAGTATACTCCAAGTTTTTTCACGGTGTTTACTGAATAGTAAATTATAGCACATAGGTGGATTTTGCCAAGTGCTATGTCATATCATACCTCATAGTTCTTTATAATATGCCAACAAAATATATTCCTCCACTTTTGCTTTATTATAGCCTTGGAATGTAGGCATAAATGTGGCAAACGTTGTTTCAAACAAATGGTCTTGTTTTCCCTTTATTATTGTCTTTTGTGCTTTTAAAAATATTTTGAGATTTTTTTTAAAAATACAGAAAGATTACAGCGAGTTTTATTACATGCACTCATGTATTCGCACCAGAGTTGGGGATTACAAATATCTTCTCACATTTGCTTCAAGTCTTTTTCATAAATTGTGTTTTTGAAAATTGTATTTTCATAAATTTGTATCTTTGGAAAAAAAAGCTAAGGGTAAGGCACTACACATTAGGTGCAGTATCCCTAACTCACCCGTGCCCATCACACTCCCTCCCAGAGGCAAACACTAACTGCACTCAGGGGTTTTCTTTCAATTCATTTTGACATACGTGTGTATATCCACACATAGCATGTGGTTTTGTTTAAGTTTGCATTCCAAATTTGCATGAACAGTGCCACCTTGTAGGTAGATACCTAGAAAATTAATTTTGCTTTATAATTTTAAGTTGTTCTCTGGGATAATTTCTATTTCTGCACATCCTTAACTATACCTGACACCACGTTGCATTTTAGTTTGGGGCCACCTTGATGGATGATAGTCTGCTGTCTTTACTTATATTTTCTTGATTGCTATCCTGAGTTTGGATCTTATTATTCTTTGGGAAGGAGTTTCACTCTGTTAAACTGATGGTAGTTAGAGATGGTATCTTGCTTAGCAATTCTTTGGATGTCTTATGTTTTTAGAGAGGAAAGCGCAGAAGCCCACAGTGTGATGCTGCGTGTCCGCAGGGTGTGCTGTTTTCTAGTCCAACACCGGTCTAGAGTATTCTAGGCATTCTTTTCTCACGCTCCTTTACCGGCCTCTAAATGCAGTGCCCAGGGCTGTGGTCTCTAATCTCTCATCTCTTCTGTCTATGCTCCCTCCCCAGGTAGCCTGGGGCAGTCTTCCGACTTTAAATCCCATCTATATGCTGGTGATTCCAATATCTGCTCCAGACTTGCATGTCCATCCTTCTACTCACCATCTCCACTTGGATGTCTAATAGGCATCTAGAGTGTGATGTGCCCCAAACTCCTGGTTTACCCCTTATGTGACTCTAAGAGGCACGCTTCCCTGAGGTCCTTCTCCCATCCTTCCAGCTGCTGGACCAAAAACCTTGAAGTCGTACTTGGTGTCCTTTGGCTCCAATCCACCAGTAAAACCTTTGGCTCTTCCTTCAAAATGTATTTGGCAACCTACTGCTTTGAACCACCTGATCCTCCCAGCCCTGGTCAGAGCTGTCATCACGTCTTCTAAGTTGCTTGCAGTAGCCCCTCACTGGTCTCCGTGGTTCAGCCCCTGCCTCTTTACAGCCTGCTTTCAACACAGCAGCCAAAGTGGTTTCTACGAGTTACGTCATTGCTTTGCTTAAAACCTTCCGTCGGTGTCCCGTCTCGTTCGGAGCCGTGGTCCGTGTCCCCTGCGAGCACCACGCCTCTGAAACTCGGCTCGGCTCCACTCCCTCCTCCCCTGCCTCTCAGCTGCAACCACCCTGATCGCCTGGCTCAGTGGCAAGCACACCCAGCTGGCCCCTGTCCAGGGCCTTTTCTCTTTTCCTCCCTTTGGAATGCCCTCCACCAGGTGCTGCAAGACACCCCATCATCTCTCAGTGCTCCTCTGCTCAGATGTCACCTTATCAGTGAGGCCTTCCTGAAGCTCCCTAGAGAAAAGAGCACCTCACCTCACCCTCTTAACTGCCAGCGTTACTCATGCCCCCGACCTGCTTTATTTTTCCGTATAGCACTTAAAACCACTTACAACTTACAGATGAGTGTGTGTACTTATTATCTGTCCCTTTCAACTAGAAAATAGAACATAAGGACGGCGATCTCCCTGTGGTCACTGCTGTATCGCCAGCCCTTGCTGGGATTGTGGCTAGCAGCAAATCATAGATAGTAAATAGTTGTAGATTGAATGGATGACTGGAAAAACATGACCTGTAATCTGTCAGGAAATCATTCAATATTGTTGTTTTTAGAATATGATATACTAGTTTCCCATTAAATTCCTTCACTACAATTCAATGGTGGCTGTAATACAATATTTAATGCCTTTATCTATGAGTAGTGTTTACATGATTTGGCCGTGGTCGATATAGGAATTTTCAAAGTGATGATGGCCATTCATTTGTTAATTTCTTATTTATTGGTTATTAGATCAGAAGACTAGAAGATATATATGTATATATATATATATATATATATATATATATATATATATATATATATATTTGTGTGTGTGTGTGTGTGTGTGTGTGTGTGTGTGGTACGCGAGCCTCTCACTGTTGTAGCCTCTCCCGTTGCGGAGCACAGGCTCCGGACGCACAGGCTTAGCGGCCGTGGCTCACGGGCCCAGCCGCTCCGCGGCATGTGGGATCTTCCCAGACCGGGGCACGAACCCGCGTCCCCTGCATCGGCAGGCGGACTCTCAACCACTGCGCCACCAGGGAAGCCCCTAGAAGATGTTTTCAGTTATCCTGACGATTCTATCTGTTCATCCTCAGTAAGGATCTGTGCAGATTGATAAATATCTGTTCCACTTTTCAGTGGTTCCAGAGAAGAGTTTATTCTCTTTGTGATTATTTATTTAGCAGCGCAGCAACTGTCTAGTATGTCCGCAGTCACTGCCCTCAGGAGTTCCTCGCCTGTGGCTGTGATGTTGGGACGTTGGAGTGAGCTCAGACTTGGCAGGGTTCACTCCTCAAGGCTGGGATCTGGGAAGGACAAGTGACGGCCTCGTCTGGAACAGAAGGATGACTAAGGGTATCCCAGGAGAACGAAAAGAAGGGAAATATTTCAAAATATAATTATCCATATATTGCTTTGTTTGAAAAAGTATTGATGGGGGGGGGGGGCGGGTAAAGGAGGGGCAAGCATTCTGGACCGAGGGAGTTGTTGAGCAAAAGCCCAGAGGTTGGGAGAGGGGAATTAGGGCATCAGGAGTATAAATGGGGCAGGATGAGAGAGTTGGGCAGGGCACTGGGGGACAGGTCCTACTACCATGCAGGGGAGATTTAGTACCTTCCTTTAAGAAAGTCTGAGGGATTTTTTTTTTTTTTTCTTTGTATCATCTAAAGTAATTTAAAGCCACTACCTCTTTAGTCCCATATACATCTGACTTTTAATCTGGATTATTTTCTCAAATGCTTTTTAAACAAGTAAACAACAAATAGTAGGCTTTTAATTTGTGTCCCCAGGAATTTTCATTGCCGAGCTTTTGTTTGTTTTTTTCTTTCTGCCGCTGCTGTTTTGTTTTGTAGTGGGAATTTAGACAATAATGACTAAAAGAAGCAAGATTTCTTTAAGTGGTTAGTCCCATTCAGCAGCAACAATAATAAATAATACCATAGAGGAAAAATCTTTTTGGGGGAATTCCCTGGTGGTCCAGTGGCTAAGACTCCCCGCTCCCAGTGCAGGGGGCCCGGGTTCGAACCCTGGTCGGGGAACTAGATCCCACGTGTCACAGCTAAGAGTTCGCGTGCCGCGACTAAAGATCCCATGTGCTGCAACTAAGACCCGGCGCAGCTAAATGAATAAATAAATATTTTTTTTTAAAAAAAAAGAATCTTTTTCTGAAAGGGTGTTTTTATAAACAAAGTACCTCAAGGTTTCAGCAGCCCTCATTCTCTGCCAGATGGAGTTTACAGGTTTGGGTAGAAAGTCTGGTACGATTTTTCCCTTGTGACACCCAATTTTGTATGTATATATGTATAATGACTCATTTAGAAATCTTGCTCTTCATTTATTAAATTAGGGAGCATTATTTCTCCTGGAATTCATTTCTACTCTGACCCGGCAGCACCAAGGTGTAGAACTTTCCCCACAGACTAGACTACCATAAAAGATAAGGACTTCATTTTTTTCCTACCTTAGTGTTTCCGTGTATGTTTTAAAACTGCGCCCTTATCAACTCCATAAGGGTGTTGCACGGAGTAGTGGCGTGTGGTATGAAGTGTTTCATTTTGCTGTCAATTTAATTTTTCAAGGAAAAATACAAATTATTAGCCATATAGTAGGAGGAGGAGAAGTGACTAACTTTAAAAAAAAAAATAGGAGGGAGAATAAATATTTTCAACTATCATAGTTTTCGTCTTTGAGGTGTACATCTGCTCGTAGAAGGAAGCTTGGGGTCCAGGAGCTGGTCAGTGCCAAGAGATCTGACATGCTGGGTTCTCTCTTCCCCCTGCTTCCTCCCTGCCCCGTAGGAGTTTCCTGCCTCCCTGATCACACCTGGAAGCCTCCCCCTTCTCAGGAATCAGGCTCATGGCAGCGGTTCCTTCTGAGACTTCAGCCGCCACCTCGAGATGGCTGCCTGACAGTGTATTCCCAATTTTCCTGGCCCAACAAATGAAAACAAGTGATGAAATTGCATCGTGTAATGTAGGGTCTTTCCACACATAACTTGCCGTCTTTTCCCTTTAATGAAGAACAGTTTTATCAAGTGCTTTTGTGGCATCCTGGGGTCATACTATCATTTCTCATACTCTTAATCTCATGTAACTCTGGTGTTAAGCCCACTGCACAGTGCACTGCTAGAAACCACGCTGGGATTCCATTTGCTGCATGTCTACATAAAAATTCAGGAAAATGCTAAGGTTTGGCCAGCAGTTAGGTGTCACAGCAGTTTCTTACCTGGGTCCCAAAAGGTAGTGATTCCAGTGGCTCTTCCGATGCCTTTCATTTTGCCCTCACGGCTGCATTTATCCAGGGACGTTACTGATCTACTCTATGAAATATGCAAGTATGAAATTACTGAGTAAACTCTTACCAGCGGAATCTCCTTTGTCTCGTAGGCTCTCCTAAACACAGTCGAAGCTTCTCACTTAATTAGGCAACTAGATCACAGATGGCTACCAAATAACGGTGATTAAAGAAAAATAAGTAGCCAAGTTCAGGAGCCACGTGTCTCTTGGGAAACCAGTACACTTGACACATCATCTTGATCAATACGAAAATTTGTGACATTAAGTCTTCTCTAGATACTGAATAAAATTCTTAAGTAGTTTTGATAGCCACCTTCATATTTCACATTGACAGCAGGGCAGTTCTGTCAGAAGTGGAGTCCTACAGCACCTTAGGAAGGACTATTCGATTCAGCACACTTGTATGAAAGTCACATATACCTAAACAGCCAGTGCTAACAGGATATGCCAGAACTTGCTCCAGATATTTACACCTTGATTATCTCAGACGTCTGGGAAATGGGGTAAACTTTTTTAAAGAAAAAAATCCCACAAGGATGTTATTTGGGAGCCCTGATTCTAAATGGCAGGCTTTGCAGAATGGCAACCAGAAACCTAAGGATAGTGTTTCTAAGGTTTATAGGAAAAATTGGGGGGCTTGGTCGTTTGATCTTTTCTGTAGCACATACATAATCATCAAGAAATATCACCTCTGAGCTTTCATTTATTCAACAAAATTTGTTAAAGGCTCTCCAAAGGCCAGTGTTACTACAGAGTATCCCACCATATTTATTTTTGAAAAATCATTACCATTCGGTAATGTCTTGGTCAGCTTCTGGTTTTCTGGGAAAAGTCCGGGTCTTTTTGTTCTATGTTCATATTTAATTTTTCCTTAGTATCTGCCTTGTTTTGTTTATTTTCATCAAAGGTTTACTGTAGATTTATTTCTACTTATCTACATTATTTCTTTTCCTGGTATTATCTTCAATCTTTTTCTTTTTTTGCATGTCCTAAACCTGTTTTCTACTCTCCACCAGCTTGATACTCTGAATGTCATTCTCCAGCAGAATGTGCATGTTCCCTGGTTGATAGAGTGCTTATTAAAGGTCAGTGTGAAGATGCTGTGATGAAGGAGCAAAGACCCCTGATTTTTTGATTCTTTACTGCCCTTAAAACAGTGGGCTGTATGGCTGCCCATTTTATCCTTCAGCAGATGAATTCTTGTTCTAATTTTCAAATGGAGTAAATTTAGAGGTGTTGGGAAGCATTTATTTTGAATGAAGCAGAGGGGACTATAAATTTATCTAAGGCAGCCATTAAAATTTGGACATTTGACATCTCAAAGAAGTTTCCGTGTAGTTGAGAACTTAGCAGCTCAAGCTGTAGTTATAGTAGGTGCTCATGAAAAGGCTGATCCCTCCAGCCAGCTGCCCATGTCCCTGTATTCTTGCCATGCAAATCTGTATAGTCTCAGGAATTTCGTCCCTGTGTTCTTGGGGTATTAGTAAGTACTTTTTCTTTTTCACCTTTTGTGTCAAAAATCATGCTGCTGTGGCTATTTGCTTTTCATGCCTCGATCCGAAGAATGTTTTTGTCAACAGACTGCTCGGAATGTTAACACACGTGCCCTCCACTGCCAGACTGGGAGAACCATTCAATGTGACAAGGTGCAACTGGAAACACTGTTCACACTGGAGGTTAAGTACTTAGGATGATGCGTGCAAGAGGGGATGGCATTAGATCGCAGGATTTAAAACCTGTGTCACATTTACCCTTAAAATAAATTTAATGAATTTTTCTAAATGAAGTGCTTTCAAAATGAAACCTCTAGAATATGTTTTTGTCACTGGGGATGTTTACCGAAAACATTAGTTCTTTTAAGAGAAACTTGCACGCACAAGAAGAAACCGTGATAGGTCTTGGGACTTACAGTTAAAGAAGTGTGTTATGTCGTTAAAGAACAGTGCAGATACCACTGCCTTTTGGTTTACTGCCTAAAGTTAACAAACGTTAAACCCTGGCTCATTATATTGTTAAGATGAAAACATAGTTTAATGAAAACCCCAAACAAAAACCCACTGCTGCGGTAGTTGCCCGCTTTAAAAGACTTTTTCCCCAGGTTTCCCTTATTTGTCTGGATTTCAGAGTCATTTTTCTAAACATGAGGAAAACAAAAGCAGACAAATTACAGCAGTAGCAGAATGTTGAAGAGGGAGGTGCTGCTGACCTCCCAGGGGAGCCTGTCTGAGGGAGGCCCCGCCTGGCTCGGCCAGCAGGGGTCACTGTCGGGCAGCGATGGGAGGGCAGCCCGCGGTTCATCCACCTGAAATCAGATTTTGAAACACATCTTTAGGGAAGTGGTTTGACATAAATTACTTTTGAAAAACAATATTGCTGCATTGTTCACCTTCTTTTCCCCTCATGAATTTAAATTCACAGAAAATAGACGAATTAATTTCACACATACGTAAAATTGTACTGAGTGGTAGAAATTTTTATTTATAATGAGTTGGGAATGTATCTAGGAGGACAGAAATTAAATAGAAATTTTATAGGCCATTTATGTATGAATTTATTAAGTAAGTATGGGTTCCTTATATCTGTTCTAGGGTCCTTGGGGGATGCAGAGGGGTGAGCTACAGCCTTCAGTTCACCCTGCTGGAATAGTACAGTCTACACTGTACAAACCAAGGAAGGAACAATTTGTCATATAGTATATCTTACTGGAATAATGACAAGACTCCTAAATACAAAAAAAAAACCTGTTTCCAAATTCTGACTTTGATGCTTTCCAGCTGTATTTAAGTCTCTTAACTTCCTGTGTAAAATGAGTTTGGTATCAGCTCCGTCATGAGTGGCTGTTAGGTTTAAACATAACGAGTAAAATGTTGGCAAACTTTTTCTGTAAAGGGCCTGATAATCAGTATTTTTAGGCTTTGTGGGCCACACAGTCTCTGGCATGACAGCTAAACTTTGTGAGTGTGGCAGGAAAGCTGCCATAGACAGTATGTAAATGATGGGCCTGGCCGTGTTCCAGTAAAACTTTATTTAAAAGAACAGGCGGGAGCCGCGTGAGGCCAGCAACTGTGGTTTGGCAGCCCCTGGTACAATAGGAACTCATTGTAGTATGCCGTCGTAGTTAACTATGCTCAGTAATAGGCTCTAGCAAAACGAGCAGTACCACAAAGTCAAAAATGGCAAGTCTGGAGTAGTTAACAAGTTTGCTGTGTTCTTGACCTTGCTGACTTGTGGTCATGGGCAGGTCACTTTTCCTTTCTGGGTTTTCTACCCTGCACAACTTCTGACCGGATAGTAACAGTCTTCTTTGGGGGTAGGGGTTAAGGGGGCAGGGCAGTAATACGAAAGGACTTTTTTCTTAGCATGAGTCCAGACAGCAGAGGTGTCTGGGCTTTGTTTTGGTGCTGTGGATATTTAAAAGGATGCCATTGTCTTAGGTTCATTTAAGTTATCCATTGTATCTTGTTCCGGTCATTCTAGAATATCCACCCTGTTTAACAAATCTGTAATGACCCAAAATTCATTTTCAGGTTCCCAAACTTTGACAGGGGTCTTCCCCTTCAGGAGTTTTACGACCCCAATGCACGTAGAGAGATAAACACTCTTCAGTCCTTATCTTGGGGAAAGAAATCTACAGAAAGAAATCCCAGCTCTTCTCAAGTCCTCTGTGAGCTGTAGGCATGTGGCTCTGTCCAGGGAGAAAGAAAGGTCCAGGGATACCAGCCTGTGCGTCTTCCCACCCATAATACTGCAAACCTTCGTCTGAAGTATGGGACGATCAAGGCCAAAGAACATTAAAATGGAGCCAAGTGGTTTTACCCCCTTCCCCATTAAAAAGCGTATGGCATTCTTTATAAATCCTTCTCATAAATTGCATACCCTGAAATTTTATATCTGTATGTAAAATAAAAAATCTTTAAAGATTTACAGTATAACTAATTATTCTTAAACTTCCACACTTACTGTAAAATACAGGGTATTTGTTGTGAAATTAAAAAGGTTATTAGTTTACATTCTCCTTGGGGATTATATTTTATATGTTCTACTCATAATGAAATAATTACTTGAAGCTTTTAATGTCTGTACCTGTAAATATTCAACTCCCTCATGCATATTTATAAGCTAGGTTATTGACTGTAGTTCACTGTTGACCTTCTTTCAGATCATTCTGTGGTTAGGTTTTTACAATATGACATCTGAATGTGGAGACCCGGGTTTAAGTCTTAGCTCTGACACTTCTGAGCTGTGGGCTTCACACTTCAAAATAATTAACTGTTTTTTTTTAATTTTTTAAAAATCATTGTCTGATAAAAAGTCAGGTCCTTAATTAGTCCTTGTTTTAGTTATGATCAGATAGCACTGGTCCGTCTGTAGTACCAAGCCGGGTTCTCTCGCAGTATCGATGGCTAGAACCGGAGTAGAGGCATTCGGGCATCATACGTACAACTGAGTAAGAACTGCAAAACTAGGTACAAGATACAAGGTAAGAATAGTGTTAGGTGCCAGATATTTAAAGAGTGTGTGTGTGTGTGCGTGTGCGTGTGCGTGTGTGTTAGGATATATTTTGGAGAAATTACCTGTGCCTTTAAATTAAACAAGAGAAGTGTTGGAATTTGTTTCAATTAATAGTTTCCTATTAAATAATGGGAAAGAAAAAAATTGCTTGTCAGAAAGAGAAGTCTTGATGAGTATAATAAGAACAGCAGGGAGATGGAGATTGTGCAGGCTTATCTGAATGAGACAGAATATTGGTGTCAAGAGAGTAAAATAAAGGTCCTGGAGCATTGGCAAATAGGTTTTTTCTTAATGTCATTTTTTAAAAGATTATTTTGGTCTTTGTAGAAAGTCGAAAAACTAGTAGAGTTCGTTCCTGTATATTCTTTACCCAGCCCTCCCCTGTGCTAGCATCTTACATAACCAAGAACGTTTGTCAACAAACACTAAGAAATTATCCTCAGCGCAGGATTGCTAACTAAAGCGTAGGACTTACCAGTTTTTCCCCTGATGTCCTTTTCGTGTCCCAGGCTCTCCTTCAGGATCCCACATCACACTTAGTCGTTGTGGCTCCTCCAGTGTGTCCCTCAGTCTTTCCTGTCTTTCATGACCTTGACATTTATAGAGAGTACTGATCAGTTATTTTGTAGAATGTTCTCAATTTGGGGTTTTCTGATATGTGCTCACAGCTGGATTGAGGTTATACGTTACTGGGGAGGCGCCATAGGGTGGTTATGCTTTTCTTAGTGCATCATATCGGGGGTACAGTATGTCAGAATGTATTACTGGTCATGTTAACCTTCTTTACTTGGCTAAGGTGATGGCTGCCAGGACTAGCTACTGCATAAATATTAAATATTTGTGGAGATACTTTAAAACTATGCAGATATCCTATTTATGCATTGATGGATCTTGCCTGTGGTAAGTATTGCTATGGTGTTCTAATTTATCAATAAGAATTTTTCTGCAAGGAAAACTTACCGTTTCTCCATTAGTTCATTCATCCATTTGTTCATTTACATCAGTATGGACTCAAGGTTATGTATTTTATCCTTTGGGTTATAATCCAGTTGTTATTTATTGTGTAGCTCAAGTCCTCACTGACCATTGAGAGCGCTTTGAGGTCTGTTCCTGTGCCCTTTCAACATGCTGCTTTTCTTTTTTTTTTCTTTAAGTGGTTCCTTACTTTTTTTTTTAATTTTTATTTTATTTATTCATTTATTTTTGGCTCTGTTGGGTCTTTGCTGCTGCGCCCGCGCTTCCTCTAGTTGCGGCGAGCGGGGACTACTCTTCGTTGCGGTGCGCAGGCTCCTCATTGCGGTGGCTTCTCTAGTTGCAGAGCACGAGCTCTAGGCGTGTGGGCTCCAGTAGTTGTGGCTCGTGTGCTCTAGAACACAGGCTCAGTAGTTGTGGTGCATGGGTTTAGTTGCTCCTAGGAATGTGGGATCTTCCTGGACCAGGGCTCGAACCCATGTCCCCTTGCATTGGCAGGCGGATTCTTAACCACTGCGCCACCAGGGAAGTTCCAGTCCCTTACTTTGTGACACCCACGATGTTCCAGCCATGGGCATGGAATTCACCATTTCCCCAGGGACCCCTGGGGAACCAAGATCTAGCCCCTAGGTGGTGTGTTTCTGGCTACTAACCACTGCTTCTAGCCCCTCTCGTTGGATAGAGCTGGGAAATATGCGTATTTATGCTAACTCGTACATATACGTACATCTGTGTTTATTTCTGTATCTGTGTATGTGTACGTGCGCACACACAAATGAGAACGTGAGTCCATACTGATATTTCCAGTTCCAGTCCAGTCCCACAGGGTTTATTTTAGCCTCTGCTCCATTTCCTTTTTTTTTTTTGTCTTTCACCAACAGTGAGAAACCTCCTTCTCATGTACAGTGTGTTCACCTATTTATTCAACTCTAGCATACCGATAAACTAGTTCCAGAAATGCTGACCCACCTGTGCAAAACAGGTTTGCAATCACAGCATAGTGTCCATGTGCAGCTCTTTTTGTCTTTAGCCTTCACACTGTCTGGTCAGAACCCCCTTTGCCAGGGTTACCTAGGTCATGGTTGTGGAGTTCATTTGTACTCAGCCAT